>PVJC01005026.1:6600-61025 GCA_004026665.1 Murina feae
GTAAGTGGAAGCAACCCAAACCTCCATCCACTGGTGGATGCGTAAACCAAATGAGTGTCATCTGGTCCTGACAGGAATGGAGCAGCGACAGCCACTGCACGGATGCATCTCCACACATCGCGCTAAGTGAAAGAAGCCAGACACAGAGCGACCTATTGTATGAGTCCGTTTATGAAACATCCAGAAAACACGAATCCACAAACAGAAAGCAGATGAGTGGTGGCCAGGGCGTGGGGAAGAGGGTACCAGGGGATCACTGCTTAATGGGTTCAAGATTTCCTTTTGGGGTGATGATGTTTTGGAACCAAACAAAAGTGTTGATTGCAAATGCCACCTAATTGTTTCATCTCAACGAAAGAAACAAACCCGGTAAGTGGACTTCATGTGCCCAACATACCTGGTGTGAAGCTGTGCCTGGAGTCATACAAGCGCGGCCACCCTGGATCCCCAGCCCCTGTCTGCTGCTCTGGGGTCTGGCGTATGGTTCCTCCCAGCCTCTACCCACAGGCTCCTCTCCATGTCCCTACCGGCACCTTCCTCTCCACCTCACCTGCCCTCACCCAGGCCTTCCACCTGACCAGCTTTGTCTCCTGCATTTCATCCACTTCCCTATGAGACCCCACTTCCAACATGCACACCCCAATTTCAGTGACTGAGGACCAGCACATGGGCCTGCCCTCCTGTCAGGCCCTCCTGCCCTCAGCCTGATGCTGGGAGTCCCTGCTCACCCAAAGGCTGACCCTGCTCCCCTGGGAAACTCCCCTTGGGTCTTCACCCCTGCCCTGCCTCTACAGCAGACCCTGGGCTCTTTACCACCCTCAGTCCCTTCCAACTTTGGGAGGAGGGATCTGCTCTCCCGGACTCGAACTCCCCTCTCCACTTTGGTCCTCTGTCAAACACTCTTGGTCAAAATCTAGAAGAGTAGCTTACAGAGGAACTCTGCTCACTCTGTGCCTCCTGCCACACCCACAGCTCCAAAGCTTGCCAGTCCCACTCATGCCTCCTCAGGGTTCTCAGCCTCTCTAGGACCCTTCTCAGAATCAACAGCTTCCTCCCCATTCAACACACTCCTTTGCCAAAACCCAGCCTGAATCTTGGGGAGCACAGGTCACATGTGCCTCCATGTGAAGAAGCCAGGCCCACAGAAAAAACTCCAGGAGCCCCACTGTGTGGTGTCTTGCTCTTCCTGTCCTGGGTGAAATCTAAGGTAAGTCCTAAGACTTTTCTGTCATTCGCCAGTAACCGAAGTCTGTTCCTAGGCCATTTTTTCATGCTTCATTCGGTCTTGTGTGAGCATACTCACCGGCCCCTTGCAGTGAGCAGAGGGACGTGGGACATGGCACACACCCCCTTGGCCATTGCAGGGTCAAGGAGGAGCGGCAGGGCCAGGTCTCATCTGATAGTGGCTGTGAGAATCCATATTCTCTGGGCTTAGGAGTAGCTTGCAGGTATATCTCTGCTCACCCTGTGCACCCCTCGCCACCACTAGGGATGCTCTGCCTATAGACCCTCTGGGTGCAGTCCCTGGAAGCCACCAGGACAGCTCTCTTCCTAGGTGGTGGGTCCTGACTAGCAATGAGAGTGCAGCCCCTTCCCAGAGCCCCTACCCTCCTCCCGAGAGCAGCAGCAGCAGCAGCAGCGAGCAAGGTCTTGCCTTAGGACTGCCCAGCGCCCCTCCTTCTACCTAACGGGGCCTCCCTCTGGCCAAGTCTCAGCTCACTGTCAGCTTTCAAGACAGACACCCAGTCAAAAACAGCCACGGAGCACCCACCCTGCCACAAGCACAGTGTGTCTAGTATTTTTTTCATTTATTGAAAAATCTTTTTGTTCATTATCTGCCCCACACACCCAAGTAGACTACGAGCTGCAGGCAGCCGGGACCTCCCAGCCCCTAGCAGAATGAGCATATAGTAGGAGCTCAATAAAAACTGGTCATCAGAAATAGATCCAGAGACATAGATGCACGGAACAGACTGTGGCATCTCAGAGGGAAGGGTTAGAGATCAACCAAAGAACTTGTATGCATAGATGCATAAGCCATGGACACAGACAAAAGAGTGGTGAAGGCCTGGGGCAGAGGACGGAGGGGGCCCACAGCCTGGAAGGGGGTCAATGGAGGGGAAAGGGGACATATGTAATACTTTCAACAATATTTAAATTTAAAAAAAATAATAAAATAAAATAAAAAGAATCATCCTATATAATAAAAGGGTAATATGCTAATTGACCCTAATAGCAGAACCACTGGGAATAACTGGTCACTATGACACACACTGACCACCAGGGGGCAGATACTCAATGCAAGAGCTGCCCCTGGTGGTCAGTGCACTCCCACAGGGGGAGCTCTGCTCAGCCACAAGCCAGGCTGACAGCTGCCAGCCCAGCAGTGGTGGTGGGAGCCTCTCCGCCTCCTCAGCAATGCTAAGGATGTCCGACTGCAGCTTTGGCCTGCTCCCTGCTGGCAAGTGGACATACCCCAAGGGCTCCTGGGTGGCCAGAGGGATGTCTGGCTGCCAGCTTAGGCCAGATCCCCCAGGGAGTGGGCCTAAGACAGCGGGTGGACATGTTCTGAGGGGTCCCAGATTGCTAGAGGGCACAGGCCTGGCTGAGGGCCCCTCCCCCCCCAGTGCACAAATTTTTATGCACCAGGCCTCTAGTCTTAAAATAAAACTGGAAGTCAGCATATGGAGCTATTAAAGCTAAGGCCACAGGGGTAGAGCAAGGAGATACAGAGGGGATAAGGGAGGGAGCAGGGACCACACTGAGGGTGACCAGGCAGTTTCTGGGCTGGTGAGGGCAGGAGCTGGAATGGGGGTGAAGGGAGGGAGGAAGGCCCAGGGGTGGAGGGGCATTAGCCTGAGGCGGGAGGCAGGACCCTGCTCAGTGTCCAGGCTGTGGCTGGTCCTGACCTTGGCCTTCCAGGCTTCAGTTTCCTCGTGGGCAGTGCAGTGAGTGTTAGTGCCCTGATTTGCGCTCACAGCTGCTGCTACGATAATGGTCGCTGGTGTGTCCGTGTTGCTTCCCTGTGATGGGAGGAAGGACAGCAGGCACACTGGCCGCAGAGAGCTGGGGGTGACGAGGGTAGAGAGGACTGTGGGGCCCAGGAAGGAAGGGGCGGCTTCGTCAGTGACCAGGGTCTCCGTCCGGGGTACGACCAGCCCCAGGACACCCCAAGTTCTGCCCCCCCCACACACACAACACTCCCACTCCCACCCCCACCCCCACCTCCTCGGCGCAAGCGTCAGCCGGACCTGCGGGACCTGCGTGGCAGGGACGAGCGCAGCCGCACGCCGCCGGGGCACGGACGGGGCGGGAAGGGTTAAGCCGCCTCTGCGGGTGGGGCCGAGGGGAAGCGCCGCCGGCGAGTCGCCGCGATTGGCCGGCGCGGGGACCCGGGGGCAGCTGCGGGCGGACGGCCGCCCAGACTTCCCGGACGCGCCTGGCGCCTGTGCTGTGCCGCCGGCGGCCTCCAGGGACGCTGCCCGGCTGCCCAGGGACCGCTCCGCTCCCGCCACCCCGCTCCCCAGGCTCGGGCCCCGCTGGGCGGCCGGGCGGTCTCCCTCAGGCGCTTGTCAACCCGGTGACAGCGCCTCCCACGCGCCCCACATCCCCTCCGCCCGCCCGCGGAGAGGCCCCAGGGTCCAGGACTCCCGTGGAGCTGTCTGTCTGTCCAGACGCCCAGTCCGTGGGACTGGGTGCTCCCAGACCCCAGCAGCCTCAAGGACCTTAACAGAGAGGGTGGGCATGCGCCCTGGCCTCCCACGCTGCTGCCAGGGACCTAGGTGGGGGGTGTACCGGCCAGCAGCCCCTCCACGACCACAGGCAGCACCTGGAAGAGGCTCCAGAAGTCCCCAAGTGTGCGCTCCCACGTGAGGGCTGAGTGGATGGATCTGCGTATTGTGAAGAGTCTGGGTGAGATGGGACTCTGTTGAAAAACATCTGAATTCGTACAGAACTCCACTGCAGACCAAGGTGGGGCTGGAGGGGGCGGTTCTAAGACTCCTGGCCCACCGTGTGGCCCAGTGGTTGAGGTCAACCTGGGAACCAGGAGGTCACCATTTGATTCCCAGTCAGGGCCCCATGCCCGGTTGCAGGCTCCATCCCTGATCATGCTGGAGGCAGCCAATCAGTGATTATCATTGATGGTTCTATTTCCCTCCTTCTCCCTTCCCCTCTGAAATCAATTAAAAAATATATTTTTAAAAAGACTCCTGGAAAAAAGCAGACTGAACACCTGCCTTCCTGCCTCCCCTCCCCACTAGGACCCTGTAAGACCTCAGCCCCACAGGACTTGGGGGGTGGGCACTTCCGTTTCCATGCTCCAGCTGTTGCCAGTCTTTCCTCAAGAGGGGCCTGGACTTGGTCTGTGTCCTCTGTCCCCCACCCCACCCCCACCCTGGCTTTGCCACAGCCTACCTGTGGCTCCTCCTCGTCACCCCATCCTGAGCCCCTGGCCCTTTGTACAAAGGAGGAGCCTCCTTGCAGCTGCCTCCCCAGGGGAGGGAAACAGTGAGGGGAACACCTGCCTGCTCCCTCATCTATCACCCTGGGCTGTGTCACCATGACATTACTCATCCTTCGCCAGTGATGAATGAGATCAGTCTAGAGAGGACCACACGTGTGGGGGTGGGGCACCCCATTCAGGACTTCTGGGCCTGGGTGCCAGAAGCAAGGTGCACTGTGTGTGTCTTGCACTGATGGGTGCTCTTGTTAGTGGAAAGCCACGTGTGTGGAACTCTGTGTGAGAATGACACCAGTGGGGTGGGGGCCGGCTGGGATTTGGAGTTTGGGTATGGCAGCCACGGGAGGGCTGGACAAGGCTGCAGAGAAGAGTCAGTAAAGTGGGGTGAACCATGGAGAGGGGTAGACAGAAGGAGGGGCTGTCTGGCTGTCACTGGGTTGCTGCTGGCTATCTAGAAGCCTAGCCTGGTGCCTGGTGCCGAGGGAGGGGAGCAGGAAGCTTGGGTGTGCAGGCAGGATGACTGACAACCGCGTGTCCCCAGGTGACCAGCAGAGCCCTGCCCTTCCAGCCTGGAGCCTCCAGACCTTAGATATCCAGAAGTCAGCAACTTTCAGCACCAACCCAGGCAGCAGGATGGCCACTGGCTCCTGTGACCCTACTGATCCTCTCTCCCTTCTGCTGTCAGCCCAGGAACCCTTGAGAAGTCCTTAGCTGGCCATGGAGGGGTCAGTTAGTCATCACAGCAAAGAATTGAGGAGGAAGCCTTGGCCCACAGCAGCTGGGTCCAGAGGACCAGGCCTCAGACCTACTCTGCCACCTGCCAGCTGTCACCTTTAAAGAAGTAAAAAGAGCACCTAGCTCACAGGTTGCTGTAAGATTATGCTAGTCAAATGCTGAGTCACTGTGACACTTACTTCCAAGGCCTCCTGAGGGCAGGCTGGCTCCTGGGGTCTCAGTTCAGGTGGGAATAGTGGGTACCTGTGTGGGCCAGAGTTTTGGAAATGCAGAAGGATGTGTGCTCAGAAGCTCAAGGGATAATGTTCTGTCCTGATTGGAGAGATGTAGGACGCTTCCTGGAGGAAGTGGCATCTGAAATCAGCACTGAAGATGAGTCAGGTTAGGTGAGGGCCTGCTGTCAAAGTTTGTTCTGGAAATCGCTTGGCCCACCCGCCCGGGGGAGCCCTGAGGAGGTTGGGAAAGGTGTGTTACCTGCCCCACCTGCTCTGACTCCCCCAGCAGGAAGGAAGGGCCGTGTGAGGGTTCACCGGTCCCTGCAACACTGCACCTGTCCCAGAGGCAGACCCAGTGTTGGTTGAACAAATCTGAGTGAAGTGATGAATGTGTGCTCGCTCTGCAGGCAGCGGAGCCATGGAGTTAATGAGTCGGGAAACGACAGGCTGAGCACTCTGGGCAATCGAGGAGAGGCCAGTGGAGACGGCAGGAGCCTGGGAAGGCTGCTCGCAAGGCCAGGCTCAGGGACGCCGTAGACTCTAACAGAGGAGCAGGGGCCAGGGCAGGAGCGGGGGAGAGGGGGGAGCGAGTGTCTGAGGAGCTATTTGGGCCCCGAGCTTCCCAGAGTCACTGCATTTGAAGACAGTGCCTGGTGGGGAGGGAGGCCACCTTCCAGGCGTAACACTGGCCTCCAAGTCCCCTAAGAGTGGCTGGAGGCAGAATCTTTTCCCCCCACTTGGGGCTCCAACTTGGGGTTACCAGAGGATTTACCTTGTTGCTGGCTGTGCTGACATTTTGGACTGGGCCCTACTCCCAGCTTCTCTCTGGGAAAGAGTCTTACCTGCCCAGAATTCCTGGCCCATTGGAGCCTTTGGGTCCAACCTGCCCCCAAAAAAGAAGAGACAAAGTCCAGTTCAAGACCAAGACTGAGGGGATGGCACCTTCTCTTCCCTTCCACACTCTCTGGACAGCCCATATCTGTCACATCTGTAGATCTGAGACCAAGGTCCGGGCTGCCTGCAGATCAGAGGCGCACCTCCTCCAGGTGCTGTGCCCCAGGCTGCTCCTCTGGCCAGAGGGCCAGCCCTGAGAGCTGCCCCAAGCTCTGTGTGACAGGCCAAGGTCAGAACCCACCTGTTTTGGACAATGTCCATTCCAAGCCAAAGCCAGATGCTGCCAGTCCTGCCTGTGTCTCCTTTGTGCAACGTTGTTAGAAAATCCCGAATGCAGTGTTCATTACAGCTGCACCCAGGTGTTCAGCGGGAGGTGCTGAACGGGGACATCTTGGAGCCAAGTGAATGCAGTGAGTTCAGTCGTGGAAAGAGGGTGGAAGCTCGGATATGGACAGAGCTCTGCGAGAGGCTTGGCCTCAGACCCCACCCCTGTGGAGGCACCCAGCACCAGCTGGGCAAGTGCCACCGAGAGGGAACCACACCTTCCACACCTGCATTCAGGACATCTGCGATCTGAAGTCCTGCACTGCAATTTCCCAATCTTGCCTCAGCCTTGGCCTGCCCACTCTGGGGAGGGTGACGGGAAGGGCAGAAGGCAGGGCCTGCCCCAGGGTGCTCATTTCTGTAGTTACTATAATTGCTGGGGTCTGTGCCTATGTTCAGCTCCCACCTCTGCAAACCTCGGCCCCTCCCCGTGGGGCAGATGCATACGCAGGGTCACCACCCCCACTGCCCCACCCTCTGCCAGTGCCTCATTGGCACTACACTGGTGTCTGGACTGCTTGCTCAATGCCTGTCCGCCAGACCAGTAGCCCAGCACCAGACACAGGACGACAGGGTAAGCCAGGGAGCAAATGCCGCATCTGCAGGTGCTCAGGTCCAGGTGCTGGCTCTGCACCCATGGGGGCACAGACCCAGACGCGGACTTTTCCTCTCCTCTAGCCGCAGGCTGGGATGGGCTGTTTGTGGGCCTCTGCTGTGCTGATGACGAGGACGGCTGCCCTTACTGACCAAGTGCCCCAGGACTCCCTGGTTTGGCTTCACTGGCAGAGGGAGGGTCTAAGAGCACACAGGCTAATGCTCGGAGCCCTCAGCTCCAGGGCCAGGGGCTGGGGGTCCTGCCACTGAGGGGGAGGGAGGACAGAGCTCCTCTGGAGTCCCCACAGCCAGCAGCCGCTGACAGCCAGGCCCAGGCAGGCAGGACCCTGGCAGTGTGAGCGATGGTGGGCTGAGCGATAAGAAACTAATAATTTATGTTTCCAGCTCCACAGCCCTGGCGCCGAGGGAAGGCTGGGCCACAGCCACCTCCTCACTCCAGCAGCCGCAATCCTTTATTGCACAAATTATTAACGACCAGAGAATGAACGACTCCATAATCAGATCAGGGCTGCCAGCACTTTTCATTTCACTTATTTGTATAAATTCTGAAGTCGGGGTCTAGCCTGAGTTCAGAAAGCCAGGATCATGCTGGCTGGGTGCCCAGGGCTGCCTCCCCCACTCTTCCCTGCTGGACAGAGCCTGCCCTCCCTCCCCTCCCCCAGGACTCCAGGGGTGATGAAGACAAAGGGGGTCAGGAAGGTCAGAGAGGGGGTCCCTCAGGTGGGACCGCGCTGGAGACCCGAGTTCGTGTGGACTCAGTCCTTCTACGCCGCAGGGCCACTTCCTGCCTCTCAGAGGCAGGGGCTGGTCCAGGGCTGAGGAGCAGGGAAAGCCTCCTGTGCTGAGTGGAAACCTGTCCAGGCCAGCATCTCTCCAAGGCCTAGGCCTGGACACACCCGCCCCTCCTGTCCTCCCCTCCCTGAGCCTCACAGGTGTGTCTGTCACCTGCCTTTGCTCCTGTGCTGCTGCGGTTGGGCTGAGCTGTCTGTGGGCCCTGGGACTTAGGCTGGGAGGTTTCCAGTGGCAGCACCGAAGAGCAAGCTGCCTGGAGTCCTCCTGAGTCCACTTTTAATCTCATTGACCTCTCGTTATACTACAGCGCATAAATTCCGATTTGGAGCGCTTATGTTCCATCATAAATTGGGCTGGCAGACTTCCGATCAACAAGATAAAGCTGTCTCCTGTGAGGTGGGTGTTTTATTAGTCTTGGCCTCCGCGCTGCAGGCAGGGGGCAGGGGGCAGGCCTCAGCCCAGCTCACACCAACACAGTTGTAGAATAGAATTTAAACATTGTAATGGAGGGAGCTCGCAAAAGCAAGGTTCTACACTAGTCGTGATGGGGCCCTGAGTGGATGCAGAATAGCGATGTTGGGGACCAGGGCTCCTGGGCCCAGGGAAGGCCTGGAGGGCAGGGAGCCCTGACTGTTCCCAGAGGAGGCCCTGGAGAGCAGGGTGACTGATGTGCCCATCAGGCGCTGGTTGAGTTGGACAGAGCCCGGGGCTACCATGGAAGTGGTGAGGGGTGAGGGGCTTGGAAGAGAGCACAGAAGGGAGTCCAAGTGAGTGCAGTTCTCTGGTGCCTGGGAGCCAGGGGGTGAGAACTGGTGGAGGAAAGGGCTGTGGGGACTGTGAGGTGGACGCACATGTCGTTCTCTTGAGTGTCTGGACTGAATGAAGCTAGAGATACAAAGCCACAATCTATAAAGAAAACCACAGAAGAACGTACAAAAGATAAGAGTGGGCCCTAGCCAGTTTGGCTCAGTGGCTAGAGCATTAGCCTGCAGACTGGAGGGTCCTGGGTTCGATTCCGGTCAAGGGCACATGCCTGGGCTTTAGGCTCGACCTCCAGTAGGAGGTGTGCAGGAGGCAGCCATTCAGTGATTCTCTCTCACCATTGATGTCTCTCTCTCTACCCCTCTCCCTTCCTCTCTGAAATCAATAAAAATGTATTACAAAGAAAAAAAAAGAGTGGAACCTAGGGTAGGACTCACCCACCCGTTTACTTATCCATCCACCAACTCTCTACCCATCTACCCACCCACCCATTCTAGATTGGAAGGGTGGGGAGGCAGCAAAGCACCTGAATGAGTGAGAAGTGAGAGTTCGGGAGGCTGATCTGAGAGGAGGGTCTCGGGGCATGTGCAGCTCATCTGATACACAGTGAGGCAGCAGCTGGAAGCAGTGTGGAGGCCAAAATAGGGCAGGAAGAAGCAGCAGCACATTAGCATCAAGCTGAAGCTGACAAATTTGCTGAGGGCCGTATTCTTGGCTGGAGGATGGAACGACCCAGCCCAAGTGTGGCTTTGCCCAGACCAATGATGAACCAACTCATCCAGGCTCAGGAGCACCCACATACCTGCTGCACCTCAGACAGTTACTCAGATGCTGGCTTGGGGCAAGCTCTTGTATTTTGGCAAGACTGCTCGGTCCAGAGGGATGGTCTGTCCGTTCTCCTGGACGGAGTCTGCAGCACACAGAACATGAAAATCGGTGCCTCTGTGGGCAAGGCATGCAGACCCCACATTTGGGGATCCCACACCCCTCTCTACACTCTCAGACTAGCCCCAGCCACCAGCTGCCTCTTCTCCTTCCACTTTTCAGGGGTCTCCAAGAGACTGCCCAGTGCCCCAGTCTCCAGGTGGGAAGCCCCCCGCCCCCCAGGGCCAGCCTGAAGCTGTGTTAAATGCCCTTGGGACTGTGGTGACCTTGGCTATAGCCCTGAAACTGCTGCCCTTCCCCTGCCCACGGTACGTTCTGGTCTGGCATGTGCATGCGGGCTTCCCTCATGGTCTCAGCCGATACCAGGTGGTGCCCTTCAGCCCACCCACTAGGCCTGCACCCAGGGAACCGTGCATGACTCTAGATGCATCACAGAGTCGCTGCTGTCATGGCACAACGTGCAGGGCCACCCCATTGTGACACACAGACACCTAAGAGAACACGACCCCTGACGGCTCACCGGCCGTAGTAATAAAGAAGCCCTCACACAGACAGCACCCACAAAGACATCAGTGCACCCACAAGGATGTCACTGACTCAACCTGTCTTTAGAAGAACACGTCCTGTAGGTGGGAGTCCAGGGCGTGGCCTCAGGTGGGCTTGGGCTAAACTTATGACCTCAGAAAGCCAGCCGGGCCAGGGCTGTGGTGGGAACACGGTGAAACTCACGTTCGCCCTTGCACGCCACTCCTGGAAATCCCTGAGAAATCAGTGGTGACAAAGTGACTGTTGGTGTCTGGTGAGCTGGTGGTGGGACTGTGTGGGAGGGAGGAGGCCTCTGGCAGTCAGCTGTACCGGGGGTGTACCTGTTTCTTCATACAGGAGGGGGGGCCTGTGTGCCGCCCTATACCGCCAGCATGGACCTTAGGACAGCACCACAGCTGTCCTTGGGCCCACCCTCAGCCCTGAGTCTGGGCAATACCTACTAGAAATTCAGGGTGCCTACCCTGGGCCCTACGGGAGAGCCTTCTCCCCATGAAAGAGGATGCCTGTGGCCATGGGAGCTGGGAGGCCCAGCTGGGCTGAGAGGGCCACACCAACAGTGTGTGTGCAGCCAAATGCTGGCATGTGGGTGTCAGTGAACTACTGCTCGCAAGCCCTGCTCGGAGGGTGCTCCTGTATGGCAGGAAGTCCACCATACAAAGTCATGTCTGGACCAGTCTGGCCTCCCTGCGCAGCCTAGCCAGCAACTTCTGCACGCCGTCCCCATCAGCCCCATGGATCCAGCCAGCTTCCCTCTAGGCTTCTGCTCCCACCTAGGTGTCCCCTCTTCAACTTCCACCTGCAGAAAGCCCACTCCTCCTCTAGCACCCACTCCTGTGTGGTCCCCATGGGGCCTGATCGACGCCCAGTGGCTAAAGATGGCACAGCCTTGTGTCCCTATTGGGACTGTGGTGGGTTCTGAGCCTTGCAGGTCTGCTCAGCCCACGGCAGGTAAACACGCAGAGTGGATGCATGACCAGCAGTCGGGATTGACCCTCCAGGGCATAGCGCCCCCCCCCGCCCCCGTGAGGAGCATGGGTCCCCAAGGTCTTCATGTGGGATCTGTGTTGCACGTGAGCTGATGTGCACGCAGGACTGAGGTCACAGGAGGAGGGAAGTACAGACGCACGGGGACTGGCCTCTGCTGACCTCGGCATGAGCACGTGAGCACTTGGGCGTCCCTCCACCCTCAGATCTGTATCTCTCCTCCCTCACACTCGGCCATGCTGGCACATTTTGGGACATGGGGTGTGGAGGCCTCAGCTCTGCCACTCAGCTCTGGACATTTCCCTGACCTGGCACCTGGAAGAGGGGGCCATCGTGGTGCTGCACTGGTCTGTTTCACGAGGGGTGAGGACTGCACAGGACCTCGGCGCCCACATCCACACCAGGGATCCTCCTTCCCTGCCGCCAAGCCCCAGGCCAGGTCCAGCTTGCAGGGCGGGGAAGGGTAGAGCCAGCCCTAGGCCCTCCATGGGGGACTCTTCTGCTCTCAGCTTCCTGGAGGGCTCTGTTCCTTCCTCTTGCTTGGCAGCACTCTGGGGAGCCCCCAGCTCCTGCACACCCAGCCCATTCCTGCAGGAGCATGTAGGATGTTAAGTTAGTTTGTATCCTCGGGGAGGGTGTGTGAAGCTGTCAGCATCTGCACACCCATCCTGTACATGCACATGGTGTGAGCACATATGCAGGTGGCTGTTTGTGCTTTCAGAAGGCATGTGTCTGCTACTGCCTGGGGGTTGTGTGGGCACAAGTATGTGTGCAATGAGTGTGCTTCCTCACAGCTGGTGTCAGCTCAGTCCACACCTTTGGGGCCAGTGCCACTGTCCTTGCATTCCTTCCCCAGGGGGGCAGATCTAGGCCTGCCCTCCAACCCCCAGCTCCCGGGATGAGCACAGGCCAGGGGCGGCCTGCACCTGGATCTCTGGGACACGTTGCTTTCCTGCAGCCGCCCCTCTGGATCTCTCTTCCTAGGATGATCCACATCTGGAGCTCCATGAGTGATTGACGGATGAAGCACGGATGGAAAGAGGGCGCTAAGGGGTGCAGTCTGGAGAGGGGCTTTGGCGGGCACTCCAGGATGGGAGGGTCCTGGCAGGAGCACAAGTTGGGGACAGGGTCTGGCAGCGCCAGAGGGGGCGGTCAAGCCTGGCTGAGCCCGGGTTGGGGGCAGCGGGGTCGGCAGCCGCCTCCGCGCTCCCCCGGGAGGTCTCGGGTCGCCGTCTGCGCCGCCCGCCGGGTTATTTATGATCCCTCCCCGCTCTGGCGGCGGCGGCGGCGGCCGCGGCGGCGGCGGCTCCGGCCTCAGCCCAGCGGCGGAGGGCCCCATCAGGGGGACCGCGACCAGCGACCGCCCGCGCTGCGGAGGCCGGGGCGGGGCCTCCACCGCTGGAGGTGGGGCTGTGGCCGCAGACCCACCTGCTCCCGCCCCTGGCCACCCTCCCCCCATCTCTTACTCACACTCACACACACACACACACACACACGGTGTGGCCCGGAGGGGGGTGACTCTAGCCTCTGGCCCCGGTCTGAGAAGGGCAGAGGTACCTGTGGGTCCAGGTGGAAGGAACTGAACAGATCCTCGCGGGAGGGGGATGATGACCAGAAGTGTGAACGCCTGGTGCCTGTGGGAGAGTGGTTCTGACCCAGGAAAGCAGAGGGTGCGTTCCACGAAGAGGACGGAACAGGTGGCAGTGAGCCTCCTGATAGCCAAGGCCCTGGAAGGGGAGCCAGGGACCTTCGCACTCAGTCGGGCACAGTCTCTTCAGGAAAGGGCCCTGGTTCTCTAGAGCAGCAGTCACCACCCTTTCGGACCTCATGGTCCAAGGACCACCGGTTGGCGACCGCTGCCCTAGAGAGGAGTGGAGCCAGATGGTGGCATGAAGGTTGGGCTGGCAGAGAGAGGTTAGCCCCACACCTTGCCAGCTGAACCCCTTCTCTGAAAGCCAGAGTTGGGGCCCCCAGGGCCCTCCTTAGCCACTGCAAGCTGAGATGGAAGTGTGCGAGGTGGTTTTACAGAAGGAAAGGGAGGTCCTCTGCAGGCTCAGGGTTGTGACTGGACAGTGGGCACACCGGCCTCCCACCAAGCCCTAGCATCCCTGCATTGACATGATGGTTCCTCCAGGGGCCTTGGCTGTAGACATGGAGGCAGCACCCCTAGGAGCAAGACACAGGCCACAGGGTGGCCGTGAGGGAAGCTCCCACCGTCAGGCTACGTATAGTAAGGGCTCAGGCTGCAGATGGGGCGAGGGGCCTCGGGTGGTGAAACAAGGAGGGGTAACTCGTTCATGTTAACCCACTTTCCCATCAGCAGACAGATGTACCGGGAGTGGAGGAAGCAGAAGGGGTGCAGGGTTTGGGTGCCCTGACCAGTTAGTTCCTGGTCTGAGCCCAGACCTCCATCCACACGCTGGTCTTGGTGCCTCAGCTGAGGATGAAGTGGGCAGTGGGCCTGTGAGGGAAAGCAAAACGGTTGCCAATGTCAGCCCCATGCCCAGGAGGAGGTGAGTGGTGGTGATTTGTCCCCTCACTCTCAGCCCCTCTGTTGCAGAAGGCGCTTTGCAAGCTGTGACCCAGCTCGCCCTGCAGAGACCAGTCAGGGAGATGCCCTGCCGGTTGCATCTCAGAGAGGCAGGGATTGGGGTCTGGCTGCTGGGTTGGGATCTGAGGCTACTTCCAGCCTGTCCACAATGACAGAGAAAGACAAGCCTGTCTCAACAGTTACTACCACAGCCAGAGCCTCCGGGTTCCTCAGCTTCCCCTCCTAATTTTCCCAGTGCAAGGATGACATGCTGACCTGCACAGAGGTGTGGGCTGGTCGCCAGAGGACAAGCCACCCTCATTCTTGCTCTCCAAGGCACTGAGGTCCTCTCCCCAGACTTGCTCCTCACAGGAAACAGGATGTGCTCAAGGCCAGAGCCCCTTCTCCTCCCCACACCTTTCGACCCCTCACCCAGACTAGGTCCAGCCCACCTTTTGCCCCGTACCTTGGCTCAGATACTGTTTGTGTTGACGTCAGGTGGCCTGCATGTGAAACAGCTGTGTGACATCAGGAGTGTTACTTGACTTTTCTGTGTCTCACCTTCCTCATCTATAAAATGGGAAAGATAAGGAAATAATACTGAAATGATCAACCGAACAAAGGCGTATAAAGCAGCAATCAATAATCAATGCAGTGCTGTTACTCACAGAACACAAACTCTCCGCGCCTCCGTTGCCAAGGCCTCACACCCTGTAGGTGCAGGGCAGCCGCCCCTACACACACACACACACACACACACTGATGCCCACCACCCGCAGGCACTGGGCAAACACTCCTATCCAGAGCTGCAGGCTCACAACCACACACCTGCCAGGGAAGGGGGGCGGGGAGCCCAATCCCCGGATCTCCTCCTCTGCCAGGAGCCACTCCGGATCTGGGCCCCGCCGCCACCCCACGTGGAGTCACAGACTCCAGCAGCGGCCCCCACAGAGTAGCTCCCTCCACAAAGGCGCCTTTCGTGCGCGCCGGCTCTGGCTAGCCCGCCCAGGTCTCCCTTCCTCCTACCCTCGCCTCTCAGGGGGTGCAGCCCGGTCCCGCCGCCTCCGTGTGAGCCCGGTCGGCCTTCACGCACCCCCTGTTGGAGCCCGCGCCCGCCCGCCCGCCGCGCCGGGGCCTTTTAAATGGGCCAAGTTGTGGCGGCGGCAGCGGAGGCGGCGGCGGCGGCGGCGGGAGTCTCCCAAGTCCCCGCCAGGCGGGCGCGCGCCAGTCTGCGCGGGTGCTCAGCCCGGGCGGCGGGGCGGGGCGGGGAGGGACGGGGCGGGGGCCTGGGACCCCCGGGAGGGGTGGGGCGCGGGGCCCGAGACTTCAGGACTCCTCTCCGCCCCGCTCCGCCCCGAGGGCAGACCCGGGAGCGGCGGCGGGGGGCGGGGCCGCCCCAAGGGGCGCGGGCGCAGGTGGCCGGGCGCCCCGTGGAGCCCCAGGGCCCTGGAGCCGCGGCGGCCGGCACGTCGATCCGGGATCGATAGCAGCTCCGGCAGCACCATGTCTGCGTTAGCCGAGGCCCTGCCAGCCAGCTGGGCAGCTGTCCGAGGTGGCCCGGCGGGAGGCGCGGCGGCGGCGGCGGCGGCGGCGGCAGCGGCTGCCGGCGCCGGGGCGCAGTAGCGGGCAGGGCAGGCGCACGGCCAGGCGCCTCCCGGGCTCCCCTCCCGCCAGCGAGACCCTCCTCCGGCCCGGGGACAAGTTGCGCCGGCGGCGGGAGCCGGGCCGCAGGACCACTGGCCCGCCATGCCGGCGGTCAAAAAGGAGCTCGCGGGCCGCGAAGACCTGGCCCTGGCTCTGGCCGCCTTCCACCCGGCCCTGGCGGCTCTGCCGCTGCCGCCGCTCCCGGGCTATCTGGCGCCACTGCCCGCCGTGGCCGCGCTGCCCCCGGCCGCCTCGCTCCCCGCCACGGCCGCCGGCTACGAGGGTCTGTTGGCTCCGCCGCTCCGCGCCCCGCGCGCCTACCTGAGCCTGGACGCAGCCGCCCCGCACCTCCACCTGCCCCGGGACCCTCTGGCCCTTGAGCGCTTCTCGGCCCCTGCGGCCGCGGCACCGGACTTCCAGCCGCTGCTGGACAACGGCGAGCCGTGCATCGAGGTGGAGTGCGGCGCCAACCGGGCTCTGCTCTACGTGCGCAAACTGTGCCAGGGCAGCAAGGGCCCGTCCATCCGCCACCGCGGCGAGTGGCTCACCCCCAACGAGTTCCAGTTCGTCAGCGGCCGCGAGACGGCCAAGGACTGGAAGCGCAGCATCCGCCACAAAGGTGCGCCCGCCGCGGGCCCGTCCCTGACGTCCGCTCCCCGAGGTTCCGCGGGTCGGGACCCCACTCCTCCGCCGTCTGGGGAAACTCCGTCACCGCCCGGAGAGGGCGCTATGACCCCAGGGCTGCCGCGGGGACAGCCCGCCCCCCACCCCCACCCCGCTTTACACGGTCTCCTCTGTGGACCCGGCAGAGCGTCCTCGGCCTCCACCGTCCGCCCAGCTCCCGCCGCGCGCTGCCAGCTGCTCCTGGCGCTCCGGGGGTCTCCGCAGGGTTGCGGGGCCTCGGGGCGCAGCGCAGGAGAAGTGACGGAAACTCGGGAGAGCAGGCGGGAGGCGGGCTGGGCAGGGGACCCCGGAGCCACGGGTCCTGGCGGGAGGGGAGGGCACACGTGCGGCCGAGGGGTGGGTGGGTACGAGCTGCTGGGGAGAAGGGCGAGGCGCAGGGTTGGCGTGGGGGCCGCGGGGCCGCGCGTCGGGTCGGGGGCGCGCGCGGAGCAGGAGAGGCGACGAAGCGGGGAGCAGCCTGTTGGGCTCCTGCACGAGTCTGGCTCTTCGAGCGCCTGAGCGGGCGGCCAGGACAAGTGCGGTGAGCGGGGGTGAGGGATTAGAAAGTTGGGACCCAGTAGCGTTTGACTTGGGGGTTCGCGAGTCCACAGTGGGCCCCCCCTCTTTCCGCTGCGGGATCAGGCGCAGCGCCAGGTCCTGACTGTGCCCTCCTGGGGTCCCGCAGCCCGACTCGGAGAGGGGGGAGTGGAAGCGGGAGGGAGGAGGAGGCAGCCCTCGGGCGGGTAGCCCTGCTCGGCTGGGTCTTCAGGTTCCGAGCCCTGGACATCCCCGTGGGACCCACGAGGATGGGGTGCACAGCAGGGCTGGTAGTGGGTTTGGAAGTTGGACTGAGGTGGGTGTGCATATTCGTGCCGGGAAGGGGCCCCTGCTGCTGACTGCATCCCGGAAGTGTGCCCAAGTGCTGCCCACTCCCTCACCGGTCCTGCCTCGCCTCTCCTCTCCTCACAGGGAAAAGTCTGAAGACGCTTATGTCCAAGGGGATTCTGCAGGTGCACCCTCCAATCTGCGACTGTCCGGGCTGTCGAATATCCTCCCCGGTGGTGAGATATGGGAGAAAGTTGGGCTTCGGTGGTGAGATGTGGGTTCTTTCTTTCCCGGGGAGCATGTGCTAATTTTGTAGGATCCAGAATCCTAACCTCAACTCTGCCAGTGTGCAGGAGGGAGCCCCCGGCAAATAGGGGTGACATTGCTTGGGGTGGGAATCCTGGGCACCTGGAGCCCCCACCCCTTTGGATCCTGCCTGTCCTGAAGCTTTTCTTTGGGGTCTTGGAGCTGCTTCTCCTAAGTCCTGGGAACACTCAGGATGTGAAGCTTCCTCCCTGGGGGGTCTCTCCCAGCTGCTTGGAGACCTTGCCCTCAGCAGTTGGGGGGACCCCATGTCCCCTGGCCAGCTTGGAAGGGGAGCTGGTTCTCGGTAGTGCTCATTCTGGGGCGTGACAGTGTTGGCCAGCCGATGTGTCTGGGGCGGTTACAGGCTTGAATGTGAATGATGTGCCTCTTAGGTACCCACAGCTGGAGCCCTGCAGGGCAAGACCTTGGGTGTGCAAGCCTGCCCAGGGCAGTTTGGTGCTGTGTGGACCTTCGGTAACCAGAACTGAGGCTGATTGGAGGCTGGTGTGGGGGCCCCCAGCCCAGTGTAGACCTGGCCTAGGGGAGCTGAGCAAAAGGGCTGTGCTTGCCCAGCACATGTCCTCCAGGCAGCAGCGGGTGGAGGGTTGATCTGGAAAGGAAATTGCATCTCAAGAAGGATCAATTTTGAGCCCCTGGGGAGAGCCGATTAGTGCCGTGCCTGCATAGAGGGTGGTTGTGCTGCTCTTACTGGCACCACCCAGCAGCCCCTCTCGCAGGAAGGGGTGGGAAGAGGCAGAGGCCTGAGAGGACCCAGAGTCCCTGCCTTTACCTTAGGGACAGCTGTCGGTTGGGGGTGGAAGGGGATTTCCTGGGTTCTTCTTGGGCCCTGGGGACAGGAAATCTGGAGGAACTAGGAAGTCACAGACACACCTGTGAAGACAGATACCAGGTCAGATGCACACGCTAGGCAGGGGAGAGGGACTCGCTGCACTCCCACTGCACATAATTGTCTGACATGAGCTCATCACCCACAGGCATGCCCACACACAAGACAGTGTGTGCACAGGTAGCCCACCTCCTGCCATGGCCTCCGTACCTTCCTGGGGCCAAGCTCGCGCTCCACTGTGCACCCTCTCAAGCAGCTGATGCAGAGGAGGGGTCCTTGCCTCCTCACCAGCCTGGAGTTTCTGTTCAGGTAGAGGAGCCCTGCCTTCCCACAGGAGTAGGGGAGCAAGTGGCCTGAGCCCAGGACCAGTTCTTTATGGCCATGGCTTGGGTGGCAGTTCAGACAGGGATGGGGACACAGCTTAGGGCTGCCTGCCTGTCCAGGGCTTCCCGATTCCTGCTTTGCATGAGTGATGGCTCAGACCTGGGCTTGCCCCTCCTGAGCCTGGTCCCTCCCAGGCCTGGCACTATACCCCGCTCTTAAGGAGCCCCATGGAACTCCTGTCTTTCCAGCCCCCACTTTTGCACAGACTGGCTTCCCCCTCAGCTGGCTTCACAGGTGTACATACACCACAGTCACAGATACTCAAGGGGCAGAATTTGGGTCTGTGGCGCAGGGATCATGCAGCCACACCAGCGGCCATGCTTGATACCTGAGGAGCCAGTAGTTGGCTAGGGATGGAAGCTCAGCACCCAGTTTTCAAATCTGTGCTGCTAAGCGGGGATGAGTGGCTGAGGCTTCCAGTGTGCGTGGAAGGTATGCATGTCCCCTGTACTTGGCCGGGGTCAGGGCTGCCCACCCTGTTTCTGTCTCTGAGCCCCCCTCCCATGGGAGCACCCACGGGAGCCACCCTAAGCCAGCAGAGGTGGTCTCATCGCAAGCAGTAGTCTTAACCCGCCATTTCCCTCTCCTCTTCCCTGTCCTATGGATGAGAAGCAGAGGGCATGCCTTTCCTTTCCTTAGGTGGGTTTGATTCAGCAGGAAAGGCGGTCCTGGTGCTTGGCCTACAGCAGGCTAGAGAAGGGCAGGGCTGAGTGGGACCTCCCAGCAGAGTTGCACTCCAGACAGGCGGGGAGCTGTTCCAAACTCCCAAGCCCACTGCACCCCAGGCTGGCATGTACAGGTATGGAGACCAGACAGTGGTCACCGTGCAGCCTCACCCATGCTCTGGCGACGAGTTGGGCCGGGGTTAAGGTCAGAGGGGAGCCATGGAGCAGGCCCTGTCTTGCAGGCTATTCACAGACTGACCCTCCACCCCAAGCCTGTGCCAGCCCTCGGCAGCCCAGTCT
This sequence comes from Murina feae, assembly GCA_004026665.1. Lineage (NCBI taxonomy): Eukaryota > Metazoa > Chordata > Mammalia > Chiroptera > Vespertilionidae > Murina > Murina feae. The sequence goes on from PVJC01005026.1 coordinate 25,979, forward strand.
GCCTCCCTGAGTGCTGCAGAGGGGACTGGAGGGTGTCCTGGTAGACTCCTGAGGGCAGGTGTGGAGGAGATCAGGGCACCCGGGGGTGGGGGTGCTGTGTGTCTGGAGGTGATGGTGGACTGGGTCTAAAGAGAACCTTTACTCTGAGGACAGGACTGATGGGTGCAGAGCTGGTCCAGGGAGGGGCCAGGTATCTCTGACACTTTGCTCCTCAAGCTCAGGGGTGTGGTGGGGATGCCTTGTCCTGGGAACAGAAGGAAGGAGGTCAAAGGAGGCCACTGGGACTGAAAAGATGAGAGAGAATTAGTTAGTCCCGAGACCCCTGCCACCTCCCTGAGCCAGTAACCTGTTACTAAATAAGAAAAAGCTCCCTGCCCACCAGAAAACCCTCACTGCCTTTCCTTCTTCCCCTGGAGTGGGGGGACCTGAGCACACTGGACGGTGCCGTGTGGTAGGAAGCCCGCCAGCGTGTGTGTACCAGCTTTAAGCATGCTCCAGTCTCTGTGGAGTGTCCTGTGCGTCCGAGTTCCAGCTCAGGCACCTCAGCTCTGTGCTATGAGCCCTACTTGGTCACGATGGGCGTAGGGGTGGGGCTCAGAGCCTTGTGGAAAACTGGATCTCCCAGGGCTCCTGGGCTCACAGTGCTGGGCTGACCAAGTGATCTGTGAATCCCAGGCCTGCGATCTGCAAGGGCTTCAGACCCCGTGGGACCTGGACTCTGCATGGCTTGGTCTCCGCTGGGGATTCATGGAATCTGAGTAGGGTTGCCAGGCAGACATACGCACACAGGTGGAAGGCACTGCATGTCAAAAGAGTGACAGGACACGCAGAGGGGCTGTGGTGCAGACAGATGACTGGGCTCAGAGGAACTGGGGAAGCCGGGTCTGCCTTCAGATGGCATCCCACACTCAGGCTGATGGCCGGGACAGCTGGGCTGGAGTGTGCAGTCTGGACAAGGCAGTACCCAGAGCGGCCTGGCCAGGGCCGCCCCTGAGCCTCAGCCCTGGTTAGGGGAGAAGGGCGTCTATGGAAGGGCTCTGCCCGAGGCCTTGTCTCCCTGCTCTTGGCCTGTGGACAGTCGTGGCCCGTCCTGGAGGCTGGTGGCTCCCTACTCTTGGCCAGGGCAGCGGGGAACATGGGCTGCTGACTGTGAGGCTCTGTCACCTGGGCCTGCCCGGGTCCAAGGGGCCAACCTTCCTCTATTCCCTCTCTGCCCAGAACCGGGGGCGATTGGCAGACAAGAGGACAGTCGCTCTGCCTCCTGCTCGGGTCCTGAAGAAAGAACTGACCCCCAGCTTCATAGCCAGTGATGGCGACAGTGATGGAAGCGGGCCAGCCTGCGGGCAGCGGTCTGGCTTGAAGCAGGAGGACGACACACACGTCCGGATCATGAAGAGAAGGTACTTTCCCAGGGCGAGGGCGCGTAGAGGGCATGTGATCTCAGGTGCCAGATGGGACTTCAAGACAGGTCTGCAGGCAGCTGGAGGCAGGTCCAGGCCTGAAGGGGAGTCCTTTGCCCTCGGGACTGGGCCCAAGTTTAGCTTGTTGTGCCTCAGCTGAAACATGCCAGTCCCTCCATCGCGTGGGACCACAGCGAGAGCCCACCTTGCCCCACATGGGGCAAAGGGCCAAGTCAGAACTGGATCAGCATTGTTGGGGAACAGGCACAACATTGGGCTGAGAAGAAAGGGGGACTCTGCCCAAGGGCTCCGGGGGACAGGGAGACCCGGCCAGGTTTGGGAAGGGGTGCCTGGTCCCACCACAGCCAGGTGAGGGGTAGGGAGTGGGTGGGCCCTTCCTTGGGGCAGTCCCTATATACTTGTGCTCATGTGCTTTGGCAGGTGGTGGCTCTGCTGGGTCCTCACTGTCCCATCCCAGGCTTGGGGCCACCCTTCCTGACCTCCCACGTCTCCCCTCATGGCAGAGGAACCTCTCTCTGGCCCCTGACTTCTCTGTCCATCCATCCATGATGCACCCCCAGAATTTCTAGGCCTCTTTCCACCTAGTCTCTCAGCACCTTCCAGTGTCTCCTACCCTAGTAACCCTCTCAGACCTGAGGACCCACTGCCGAACCCACACCCACACTTGGGAAGGTGAAGCACCACACAGGCTTCCCCCTGCCTCCTCAGCCCGTGGTCTTTCCAGGGGCACTGCTGTGGTGGAGGCCTGGGCACAGGGCAGAGCCGGGCACGGGGCAGAGCTGTTTCCTGCCTGACCTCTGGTCCTGGCGTCTCTCCTGCCTCCATGGTGCAGTGGTCACTTTTGGAAAGGCAATTTGTAACAGCTGGGACCCTGGGGCTATACCTGGGGCACTGGTGGCAGTGGGAGCTCATTCCTGGCCTGGTTACAGCCCAGCTGGGGTAGCTGTAGCCACTAGGAGTTTGGGTTTGGTCACATGAGTGACATGCAGAGGGAGCTGCAGCCCCCACCCCAGCACAATGTAGGGCTCCTTGGGGCCACAGCAGAGATGGTGCCTCAGCCCTGTGTTTCCTACCTCCTGGTGGCAATCCTCGTGGTTGAGCTGGTCCCGGATGGTGCTGGAGACAGGCCTGAGTCAGCGCAAGGCCATGCTGACTCGCCTTCTTTCCTCCTAGGGTCCACACCCATTGGGATGTGAACATCTCCTTCCGAGAGACGTCCTGCAGGTGAGGTCAGGGCCTGGGTCAGCTTCCTCCCCCACAGTGTGTGTCCCCTTCTAAATCTCTCCAGCCTCCTCATTCCTCCCCTCCTTTATCTGCGGTCTGTCTGTCTGTCGACTTGTGCCTGGACCTTGGCAGCACAACCCTGGAGCCAGCGTCCCCCTCCCAAATGGGACTGGCCATTTGAGCCCATTTGCCCAAAGATGAGGCCATAGCCGCTCCCTCCCACCCTCCCAAAGACCACCAGGAGGTGAGAATGGTGATGTGTGAGTGGGATCTTGAAGGAAGCATAGGAGTTCCCTAGGGAGAGGGGATGTCTGTAGAGATATGGAGACATCAGGGGAGGAGATGTGGGAGTGGAGGAGGTTCCCAGTCAGCAAGTCTAGCTCGATCAGATGTTAAAGAGCCTTGGATGCTAGGCCTCCTGGGTGTTGTCCTCCAGGCAGTGGGGAGCCACCAAAAGTGCTTGAGCTGGAAGAGTGAAAGGTCCTCTTGAGATCCTGCCCAGCAGGTGGGGGCGTTGCTGAGTCCCCAGTGATTTAGGCTGTGGAGGCAGGATGGAGGGAGATAATAGTGAGGAGACCTGAGAGGAGGTTGGGGGCATTGGGGGACCCAAGTTTTTGGTTCCAGGGGGGCACAGGGTGCTCAGTTTGTGGGCAGAGCCCAGACTGTACTTTCTGGTCAGTGGGGTCAAGTCTTAGCCTCCTTCTGGGGCGGCCGCAGGAAGGGCAGCAGGCAGTGAACATCAGGTCTGGCCGAGCTTCCTCGGCAGAGCCAGGATGGAGCTGGTCCTGCCCACTCCCAGCCTGGCTCTGAGGTCTAGATCTGGATCCAAATTACAATGAAAACATCTTCAAACTTATTTTTCCTCATTTTGAAGTTGCCCGCTGAGCTGGTCCTTTTTATAAACCATCGAGAACAGTGATGAGACCTTATGAGGTTTCTACTTGGGAAGCTACAGGACAAACTTACTCGCGAAGCTGGTAGGAACCCAGGAGCTACTGCTCCTCTCCAGGGCAACTCTCCCTGCAGGCCCCCAACTTCACCCCCACTCTCCTGGCCTTGGAAAGTGGGAGAGGGTCCCCCCTGCTCAGACAGGTGGTAGAAGCAGCTAGGGCCATTTCTTGGCTTTTACCAGAGGAGAGGTAGGGATGGGGGGAGGCAAGGGGACTTTCAGCCCCTCCATGTAGCACCCGGCCCAGCTGCCTCACACTGCCCACCCTTCTCTGTCTTTGTTGCTGTGGCTCCTTTTGGCCCTGTGCCTTTGTCCTCTGTCTCTAGTCTCCTGTCTGTCTGTCAGACTCTGTCCATCTGTCTGATCATGCCTGTTTGTCTGCCATCATCACTCTCTATCCTTCTCCATCTGTCTGTTTGTCTGACTCCATCTTCCATCTTCATCTGCCTGTCCATCGTCTGTCTGTTCATCACGTCCTTCTATCCATCTGACCCTGAAGTGGATGGGTCTGAGCACTGGGCAGCAGGCAGACATGGTCCCTGCCCTGTCCGAACCCCTGAGCTGGCCAAGAGGTGGGAAAGGACTGGGCAGTGTGATGGTCGCTGAGGGAGCCTTTAAGGCCCCTCTTCGTCCTAGCACACCCTCCTCCACTCAGCCCTACAAATTGCAAGTAACAAATAACAGGTGGGAGGGTGTTTTCACGGCTTCGGGAACCTCATGCCCTATGCCCGGTGAGGATTCCCCTATTAGCAGTCAGTGTGTGCAAAGTTTCTTTGTTGTGTATTTTGTTCAGTGAGTGACCAGAACAGATTTCCCAGGGCACCGACAGGCTATCTTGGGGTAAACCCCCAAGGCAAAGAGAGGGGTGTCCTGGTTCCCACTGGGCATCACCTCCAAGGAGCTGCACCACCCTCCAGTGCCCAAATGACCTGCACATGAAAGAGCATCCGCTGAGTGTGGGGGCCTGTTCTCACCTGTCAGTCACCTCCTGCAGGAGCCCTGGGGCTTGAGGGCAGTATTGGCCCTGCCCCTGCCTCTAGGCCCCACCCCACCCTGGTGCTGAGACAGCAGCTCATCTCCTACCCCCCTCGAGGTGATGAGGTGATGAGGATGCGTGAGGGGGTGGATTAGCTTCTAATTAGTCCCCTATAGTACCTGCTCCCACCCCACCTGCCCTCCTGTCTGCAGGGGGAAGCCACCTTCTCTCCTGAGGGTGGGGTGGGAGGGAATCCAGCCCTGGCGTCTTTGGTGCTGAAACTGATCTGCTTAGGGGACAGCCCTGGATAAGCCGCTTAGCCACCCAGGCCAGGGCGCAGGGCTATTTAATGAGGTTTAGGGTCGGTTCCAGGTCACTCCATGGATGTCCCCCTGCAGTGGCCCGGCCAGGAGGCTGCTCTGTTACAGGTGGGCCAGGGAGCAAGGGTGCTGGGGGGGAGGGGGCATTCCCTCCCTGCTTCTCCTCTGTCATGCCCCGACTGTGTCTGCAAGGTGGCAGGTGACCCTTTGTCACTAATGGAGTGGGCACTATCTCTCCAAGTCGCACTGGGGTTTCCTCACTCCCTCTTCTCTCTGGGGTACTGTAATGTGTAGGCTTGAGGAACAGAAGTGAAAGACCAAAAGAGTTACCTACATGCTTACCCTAAGCCCCCACCCCCGCTCCCCAAGGCCTGGCCGAGGTCCTGCTGGGAGCCTTGAGGTGAGCAGGCTCCCACGATGCCTGTGTCCATGACTGCAGGTCCGCAGGGCTATGGCCCCCATGAGTGTGCATGTGCTTTTGGTCTGACCCATGGTGTCCTTATTTGAAGAAATCGGGGGTCCGTGGCTGGTTGCAAGTTTTAGTTGAAATAGTGTGGGCAGCATTTTCCCCGAAGCAACCGGGGCTGCACACACATGACAGTGTGTATCCGGGCTCCCTGGGGGCAGGCACACTGCCTGGTGGGTGCCTGGCTGCCTTCCCAGCAGGGGGCATGGACACAGTCCTGGTCACTGGAGAGAGCATGGCAAGGCAGCCCAGCTCCGCACAGACCCTCCCCGGACCTGCTGTGGGTGTGTGTGCAGGTTCCCTTGTCCAGCAGACACTTGGCAGGTGCTAGCTGTTTGAGGTTGGTCCTGCTACAGGGATGCTCATACATGTGGGGTCACAGGCCCTCCCCCCCGAAGGTGTGCAGAAGGCATGGCCACACTCAGATGCTGTCCCCTGGTGCCATACACGTCCATACTCAAGCTTGGTCTGGCACCACGCATCATGGGTCCCACCTTCCCCATCTTGCCTTGCTGCAGCCAGGAGAGCGACCTTCCCACCCTCCTATCCAGCCTGCATCGCAGCAGCCACCTCGTTATGCCTGAGCATCAGAGCCGCTGTGAATTCCAGAGAAGCCGCGTGGAGATAGGCCTGGGAGGTCCAGGTGAGGAGCTGAGGAGTACCAGGGGCCAGGAGGGGGCTGCCAGGGCCACAGCAGCTTAGCCTGAGGACAGCACTTGCTGCCACCCTCCCAGTGTCTGCTCAGTGGCCTGGATGCCCCCACCCCCAGCAGCCTTGGCAGGCAGCCAGGGAGGCCAGCGGAGGAGAGAGGTGGCGAGGCTGGCTGTCCCCTGGGGCTGCATGTGATGGTAATTGTGTTAATCCCGGCCAGCAGGGCAGAGGGGGGCGGAGGCCATGGCTCCATGGTGGCTGCTGCTGCGGTGGGCTTGGAGTGGCGGCGAGGCCTGTCACCCCTGCTCACAGGGCAGACGGAGGAAAGGACGGTCAGGGAGGTGTGGGCCTCACAGTGGCTCGGAAAGGCACACCTGCAAATTACATGCACTGAGCACCCTCCAGCCCCACAGCACACGGGGTCCCAGGAGGGAAGGGTCCCTGACTGAGAGCAGGGAGACGGGGTAGGAAGGTGCTGGCCCAGGAGCTCTGGGATCACTTTGGAGGGTCGCTGTTAAGGGGCAACAGCTCCGAGGGAGGGGCTGCAGAGGGTGGGCAGAGCAAGCTGCAGCTGACGAGGGAGGCCCGGCTGTGGGCTGGGAAAGGAGCTGGCAGGGTCCCTGGCTGTCCTAGGAGCCCTGGGCAGGGAATTGCCCAGCAGTGGCTGCAGTTCTCAGGGAGGCTGGGCAGGGGGTGCCGCATCCTGGGCCCCCGAGTGTCCCATTAGTGCTCCCTCCCCCCCACATGCCTGTGCCTGGGAAGGCCCTGGGGTGGGGACTGCTTCTGGAGCTGTGCTGGAGGCTGCTGAGCAGGCGGCTGATAAAATCTAATTGCCCCATCGATTGGCGGAGCCTCCGGAGCCCCTGATGATTGAGATATTCTGAGCCAGCGGGCCCTCCCTGGACAGCAGGGCGCCTGCACCACATGTGTGCCCAGCCCCAGCCAGGCTGTGCTGGGGGCCCTGCATGGCTGGGTCAGGGTGTCCTCACTCCCACTTTGTGCCGAGCTCACCCTTGCGCGGCAGAAAGTGCCACCTGTGCGATGGGCCTAGGTTTCACCGAGGTCTCAACCTCTCCTCGAGGCCGTCGTACCCTTTGCCTCCGTGTCCCTGTGGCCCTGGTGTGGGGTCACCTGCCTGTCTTCACCTGCTCTTCCCCAGAAGCCACCTGCTAATCCTGTGCCCACAGCCCCAGCCCCTCCCTGGCACCCGAATGGGAAGGTCAGGAGGACTGTGGGGGGCCCAGGTGGGTGGGGGAGGCACCTTGTGGTTGGCTGCCTGCTTCTGGATCCAGGCTGTGTCCCTGCGTAAACGTGGCCCTCATCACGGGCTAGTCACCTGACCCCCTGGCAGGACTTATGCCGCCACCATGCGGGAGACCCCTCCCCCCCATAGAAAGGGGCGGGGGCAGGGGGTTCCACTGTGGACAATGGGAAGGTCACGGGGAGGTGAGAGCCCTGGGTCATGTACCCGTCGGGGTGTGGACCCAGCCCAGGCCCAAACCTAGGCCTGGCATAGTCTGACGTGCGGCCCTCCTGCCTGGGACCCTGAGGCCCCCAGGCTGTCTGCTGGCCTTCTCTGGGGGCCTCATGCTGCCAGGCCCCTGAGGTAGGGATGGGGCAGGGCCTGGGTTGAGCCACGGGACAGGCCAGTGGCAGCAAGGTGGCCAAGATCAATAAGTTATTAGCACCATTCTGTCAGCTGTAAAGTGGAGATTGATCGCGCTGCGCTTCCCGGGCTGATAAAAATGACAGATTAAGGAATAAGGAAAAGGAATTAGGCTCTGGAGCTGATGGCAGTGCCCCTTCACCGAGGTGTCCTGGTGGCCCTGGATCACAGAGGGGGCGGCTCCTGCACCCTCCCCCCCGAGGCCTCCCTGAGCAGGAAGAGTGTGGGGCGGTCCTCACCCCTGTCCTGGGAGCGGCATCAGGAGCCTCTTCTCCCTTTCTGGCAGGTGCTGAGCAGCCTGCACTGGCACTGGACAACTCTCTGGCTGGGTGGGGGCAGCAGGATGCCTGTGGGGTCCTGAGTTGCCACCTGAGGCTATTACCAGAAATATGCCATCACAAATACACACACACATATACACACACACACCCAGAGCCCAGGGCCAGCACCGTCCTCTTGCTGGAGGCCTGGGGCTTGGCCAGGCATGGCCATCATGTGGCCAGGATCCGTGGACACCCTGAGCAGTGATGGGTGTGGTTCTGGGCTGACCTGGAGCTGGGCAGGGACGGAGGTTGGAGCTGGTGAGCCTGGGTTGTCCCTCTCCCTCCCTGCTCCCCTCAATCTCCATCCCTCCAAACCCTGAGATACATGGTGGGGCTCACTCTACCCTCCCTCAGGTGACCTGTTGGGCAAGAGGCTAGGCCGCTCCCCCCACATCAGCACTGACTGCCCTCTGGAGAAGAAGGCCCGAAGCAAGTCCCCCCAAGGTGGGAGCCCTATGTGGGGGGTGGAGGTATAACTGAGACCTGAGCCCCTCTGCAAGGTGGGGTAAGCCCAACCTCTCCACCTGGGCAGTACCTGAAGGAGACCCCTCCCCATATGCTCCCCCCAAGCAGAGACTCTGTTGCTGTCAGAGCTGGGGCCCAGCATGGCCCCTGAGGATCACTACCGCCGGCTCATGTCCGCACTGAGTGAGGCCAGCACCTTTGAGGACCCCCAGCGTCTCTACCACCTGGGCCTCCCCAGCCATGGTATGTGCCCCAAGGGTCCACCTACCTGTGCTGGGCTCTCCCTGCCCCTGGAGGCCAATACTCCCCTGAAAAGAAACCCTGGGGTCTTTGCTGACAACAAGGCTGTGCTGGGTGCAGGGCAGGGCCCTCGACCCCGGGTCCCATAAGCAAGCTCCCTGGAGGTGGGCAGAGGCATGACTCTCCTTCCTCTGCCGGAAGGAGGACCCCACCAACAGGTCCCCTGGGACCCCACCCCTCCCCCCCACCTGCATGTCCCCTGCGGCCCTTCCCCGCCTCGCCACATGCAGACACTGTCATTACACACTGTGAGCCTGAGTGGGAGTGGGGGCTGATGCCCCTGCCTACACTGCAGGCCTCCCCTCCAACTGGAGGGTGCCAGGGTGTCAGGCCTCCCCCAGGGAGCGCTGGGCCTGCCTGGAAGAGGCCCAGGGGGCGAGCAGCAGCCTTAGGAACTTCCCTGGTGGATCCAGGAGGACCTCACTGGTACTCAAAAGCCTGGCACCTCAGCCGTCCCTCCCTGTTCCCCACCCTGTGCGTGGCCCTGGCCATCTGTCCTTCCCAGCTCTCATGGACGCTTGGGAGTCCCACCCACCGTCGCGAGATCACACCCCAGCATCCTGCCCAGCTGCACCCTGCCCCCAGCCCTCAGTCTGGGGAGCGCGGCTATTGTGGCTGGAAAGTGGGTGGGGGTGCTGGGAGAGGGGGCAGGACTTCCTCTCCTCGCACGGGCACTGTCCCCCAGGGCAGCGAGGCACCGAGAGCCTGAATTATTCACCAAATGTTAATAATTTAAAAATCTTCCTTTTTAATTGCTTTCCCTGCCCTGCCTGGGGCCGGCTCGGCTGGCCTGCGCGGGGGAGGGGGCGCCGGCCGCCAGGGAGCAGCGCCGCGAGCTGGGCTGTCAATCACGGCCCCGCGCCGCCGCCCCCGCTGCGGAGCCGACTGTAAATAACCCGGCCGCCGGCGCGCGGGGGCGCGGGCCCCGCTGGGATCGATGCCGGCGGCCGCGCCGGCTGGGCTCTGCGGGCTGGCACCCGGCCCGGGCAGGGCCCACCTCCGCTTTTCGGGTAATTAATTTATAAACAGGCGGCGGCGGCGGGAGCCGGCACACACGGGGGGATGCGGGGGGGGGGACTCGGAGGCCCGGCCCCCAGCAGGCGGGTGAGATGCGGATGGGTAGCGGAGCGCATCAGGCACCGGGTGCAGTGTGCACGGCGTGTACCTAGGAGGGGGCCGCCTGCGCAGCCTCAGCCTTGGACTGGAGACCACACTGCCCTCCAAGAGCAGGCCCGCGCCCTCCGCCTGGGGCATTGCACCCGCTCCCTCAAGGCTCCTGCAGCCTTGGTCTCTGTGCTCTCTGAACTGTCAATATCAACAACACTCATGCACCCCAGCCTTCCCTGCCTGCGGGGTTTCCCCCTCCCTCCTGCGCAGTTTGGTCCCTAGCATCCCCGTGTCACTTCCAAATGCTGTCCTGGCCCCTCTCCCACTCCCGCCCCAGCATCCTCTAGGCTGTTGCACTGTGATGATTTGTCTCCCTTGCCCTATGGCCTTTTTGGGTCAGTGTGAGGACAGTGCCCTGTGCTTGCCGGAGATAGAGGGGTGAGAGCCGGGGACTCTGGGTCACTGCTGTTGTCGCCCCCTCCCCCAGACCTCCTGAGAGTCCGGCAGGAGATGGCAGCAGCAGCTGTGAGGAGCCCCGGTGGCCTGGAAGTCCACCTGCCCACGTCCACAGGCCAACGTCGGAAGCACGGCCTGGCTCAGCACCGAGAGGGCAGTGCTCCAGCCAGCACCCCATCCTTCTCAGAAAGGTACTGGGTGTCTGCATCTCAGAGGCCCCATATTCACTGCGCTTGTTGCTGGGGTGGAGACTGGTTTCTGCAGGTCAGGGCAGCAGCCTGCACCTTCGTACTTGTCAGCCACCTTGACGCTTGCACCCCAGTCACTTGGCCCTTTGGGGACTGAATGTGCCAGGCTCTGGCTGGCCCTGGGTTCATGGCTTTCGTGCAGAAGGGACCCGATGCCCTCCTGAGCTGGGCAGAGGCCCGAAGAAAAATATTCCTGGGGTAGAATTCGTGGGGGTGACCACCCCCCTGGTTGGAGTACTAAGGGCGGTGAGGGCGCCAGGACTCCACGGGGGAGTCCGTGGAGCGGATGGTGGAGAGGGAGCAGAAGGCAGAACTCGGCAGTCGGAGGCCCCTGCCTCCAGCAGCACCGATTCAGACTTGAGCCTTTGCCGACACAGAGCCCCAGGAAGGGAGGAGGGGGATGGGGCGGGAAGAGCTGCAGCGACCTCTGCCTCTGCCGCCCGCGACCCCCGCCCAGAGCTCCGTCTACAGCCGCCTCCGAACCGCGGCTAATTGTGCTCCGCCCCCGCCGCGCAGGGTCCGAGGACGGGGAGGCCAGGGCCCGGCGCGCCCGCGCTAATTACCGCCGCAGTCGCCGCCGCCCGCCGGGTCAGCCTCCGCGCCGCCGCCGAGATTAATTGGCGCCGCCAACGGGGGCCGGGCGGGGGCGGCGCGCGACCCGAGGCGGAAAGGAGCGCTGCTCCGACCGCCAACGGGGCCGCAATTAGCAGCGCGGCCGGCGGCGCGGCGGGGGCGGGGGCGGGGGCGGGCCGTTCCGGGAATGGAAGGGGCGCACGGCGTTCACCGCCTTGCCGTCCACAGGGAGCTGTCCCAGCCGGCCCCCCTGCTGTCGCCCCAGAATGCTCCGCACATCGCTCTGGGCCCCCACCTCAGGCCTCCCTTTTTGGGGGTGCCCTCGGCCCTGTGCCAGACCCCAGGTGAGGAGTAGGCGGGTGATTGAGGCTTGTGTCTCGGGGGACCCGTGCGTTCGGGGCCACCCGGGTTTGCCTGTGCCCCACCAGCGATCGCGAGTGTCCCTCTAGGACCCAACCCAGACGGGGGCGGGGGTAGGTGCTTGGGGGGCCCTGGGCCACACGCTTCGTGGGCTGTCCCCTTCCCCAGGCTTCGGCTTCCTGCCCCCGGCCCAGGCGGAGCTGCTCGCCCGGCAGCAGGAGCTCCTGAGGAAGCAGAACCTGGCGCGGTAGGTGGCGGGGCCGGCAGGGCGGAAGGTGGGCCCGTCCCCCGTCTCGCTGGACCCTGACCCCGTCCCCCCCGCACCCCGGGACCCAGGTTGGAGATGTCGGCTGAGCTGCTGCGGCAGAAGGAGCTGGAGGGCGCGCACTGTCCACAGCTGCTGACGCCAGAAGCTGCGCTGCACCCGCCCGACGGCGCGGAGGCCCTGCTGGTGCTGAGACCCAGCTCTGCACCCAGGCTTGCGCTGTCCCCACAGGGACCCCCCGGCTCCCCCACCCCGCCGCGGGAGCCCATCCGCCGAACCCCTCGGAGGAGGAGCGTCAGCCCGGCCTCAGCCCGGCCCACTGAGCCCAAGGAGACCACTGGGGCTGGGCTCTGGGTACAGGATGGCTCTGAAGAGCCCCCGAAGGACTCAGATGGAGAGGACCCCGAAATGGTGGCTGTTGGGGGCCGGGATCCCACCCCAGGTGGAGGGGCCAGCTCTGAGGGGAAGGGACTTCTCTCAGGGTCCATGCTGCCCCCCTCTCTGCCCTTGAGCGTGCCCTACTTCCACACAGGTGGGTACTCTAATAATCCCCCACTTCCAAGGGGAGAAAAGGCCCTTTTAGTCATGGATCTAGACAAGGGCAGAAGCCAGCAAATGGGTGGGAACCTGGGAAAGAGGCAGCCACAGTCCTAGTAACACCCCCTCCCAACCAGGCGCCATGGGGGGACTCTTCAGTGATGGGGAGGAGGCCACCGCCCCCGAGGACATCAGCAAGTGGACAGTGGACGATGTCTGCAGCTTTGTGGGGGGCCTGTCTGGCTGTGGAGAATACACACAGGTGAGGGGGCACCTGCCCAAGATGGTTCTGAGCTGGTTCCCCAGGGCTTCTCCTCATCCTCATTCCCTTCCTGAAAGGGTGTGTAGGGGGCACTGTGCAGGCTCCGGTCCCAACCCGCAGTGCTGCACCTTCCACCCAGGCGTATGTCCAAGTTTTCTTTCACATGAATATTTTCCCTACAAACAGCTCCTCTTGGCTGTGCTTTCCAAAGCCTTGAGCCGTCCACAACCCCCCACTCACCTCCTCTCCGAACTTGCAGTCTTGGCCTGGCTGAGGGACCCTGCAGGGTGGGCAGGCTGTTCCCACTCAGGCCCTGACAGGCTCCCACCCCACCAGGTCTTCAGAGAACAGGGGATAGATGGGGAGACGCTGCCCCTGCTGACGGAGGAGCACCTCCTGACCACCATGGGGCTAAAGCTGGGGCCTGCTCTCAAGATCCGGGCGCAGGTGCGTGCCAGTGGGGTGGTGGTCCCCCCATCCTGAAGGGACACCACTGAGGCCCTTCTGGCTGCAGACCCCCAACCAGGCTCTCTCCATAGGTGGCCAAGCGTCTGGGCCGAGTCTTCTACGTGGCCAGCTTCCCGGTGGCATTGCCACTGCAGCCACCAGCACTGCGGGCCCCTGAGCGGGCGCTCACCTCAGGGGAGCAGCCCCTGTCCCCAGCAACGGCCCCCTCGCCTTATGGGGGGGGCCAGCCCACCGCCGGCCAAGCCTCACCCAAGCAAGAAAACGGGACCACGGCTCTCCTCCCAGGGCCTTCAGACCCCTCCCAGCCTCTGTGCTGAATTGTAGGGGCCTATACTGGACCCCACTCTTTAGTGCCAGCAACTGCAATGCAAAGGCCCCTCCCCACAGCTGCTTTTTCTTTGGTTTTGGGAGCAAAAACACAAAAACTTTTAAAGAAAACATGTGACTTAAGAGGAAAGGAATGTGTTTTCAGAGACTTCTGGGGGTGACGTAGAGCCTGGGATCCAACCTGGGGGCTGCAAACAAACCAAAGACAAGTGGTTCACTGGCCAGGCTGGCCCCTGGCTCCCTTGGGAACTGGGCCTGCAGTGAGATTTCAGCATCCTGACATCAGGTGAGAGCTCAGCTTCCCTCACAGGCACCCAGCACCCTTGGGTGCAGCAGTGGGCAGGCTCCACAATGCAGACATCAGTTACCAAGGCTGCCACTCCAGTGATCAACACAGTGCTTGGTACTTCCTGGCCTTTTATGTTGTAAAAATAAAGCCCTGTCCGCCATCTACTGTCCTTCCTGGGGTATGGGCACTGACTGACCCCAAGGCCTCAGGCCCAAAGCTGAACTGCTGGTGAGATGGGGCACTGCAGGCAGTCCAGGGCGGTGGCCCTCAGTCGTCCTCAGAGAGCTCTAGGTCCTCCAGTTCATCCTCTGGCCCCTGGGCAACCAGTCGCCACAGCTCCCGGGGGGCCAGCTCTGACTCTGCATCTGAGCCTCCATCTGCAGGGAGACACCGAGGCTACATAAATTCTGCTTTATCAGAAAGAAGCCAGCCTGGGGGTTACTCATCACTAATTAATCACAGCACTAATTAATTTATCGGTGCCACTGTTGCTGGCTGCCAGAGCCAGCAGGAACAGAGCAGCTGGCCCTCCATCCCCAGGGAGGAGCCTTGGGCACACAGGCTCAAAGAGTGCATGCAGCACCCTGACTCCAGGAACCACTCACCCTCTGAGTTGCTAACTTCTTCTTGGCCACTACTACTGCCATCCTTGTCTTCATCCTCTTCATCATCCTGGTCCTCCTCCTCTACCCGCTGCTGAGCTCCAGGAGACCTAGGTGTAACTGGGGAGGGCCAAGGCAAAGAGCCCATGGGAGAAGCCCACCAGCAGATGCACAAGGGGTGGTAGCTGGGCTCACAGCCCTGCACCAACCCTCCCCTGGGCAAGTGGAAAAGATTCAGAACTGCCCTGGAGAGTAGTGGGGAGAGGGACAAGGCCTAGGGCACATGCTTCAATTCCAGGAGGCCCACCTCAAACAAAGCAAAGTGATGGGGAAGGGCAGAATGGCCCCCACAAACGAGCTGAGTTGGGAGTAGGTGCCCCTCCACCAGGCCTGGTTCCCCACCCCGGGGAGTTCAAGCTGAACCGCGCAGGCCCACCTCTCTCTGAGAAGCCTGCAGCATCATCCTCATCACTGTCCAGCTCAAAGAGGTCCTTGAATTCCACCCTGTCCTCATCCTTTCTGTCCCCCAGCTTCCGCCGCTTTATCTCAGGGAAGTTCAGGTCTTCCAGCTGGAAGGCCCAAAAAAAGAGCAGCAGGTGAGGGTGTGCAGGGGGCCCTGGGTGCCAGCCCGGTCACACAGCCACAGCCGTACCACCAGCAAGAACCCTTATTCCCAGACAGGCTCCACCTAGACCCAGTGTCCTGTTTTCTTTCCCCACAAACACCGGCTGAGCCACTCTTCCTCCTGAAGCCTAGTGAGCATCCACTGGCCTTTAAGTGCCATCCAGGCCACAGTCGCATCCTTCAGGGCAGCCCCAGCCCCGCCACCCTTGCAGACATGGTCCCCAACAGGCCCCACCCCCATTCTGTCTCCAAGTCACAGCCAGGGTGCTAGGTCCTCGTCTCAGAACAATCTAGCCGGGCGTGCCCAGGCTCCAACAGCCTCCCAGCCTGTACCCGCTCTTTGCCACTGATTTCCAGCTGGATCTCCCGGTCCCTCAGTTTCCGCCACTGACTGTAGTACTTGGTGAGTGGAGTCCCCTCCCCTCGGGTCTGCTTCTCCCAGTCATCCTGTGGGGAAAGGTTGGAGTCACAGCCCATCCTGGGCAAAACCCCAAAGCCCCAGCCACACACGGGTGCCCTCCCCACTGACCACAGCCTGCCGGTTGGCCACGCCGAAGGAGGCCCTCTGACGGAGGCTGCAGATGTGGTCTGCGTTCTCCTGCACCTTCTCCAGCAGCTGGCGCACCTGCCGGCAGTAGTTGGCCACCTTGCACTCGCGGAGGAAAGACTTAAGCTGCCGAAGGAAGAGGCGCTCAGCCAGCTCCACACAGGGCTGCTCTGCATGCAGCCAGGGGCCCACCCCCGACGTGTGCCCAGAGAGGTGGAGGGGTGGGGGCGGAGCCATGTGAGAACCAGGGCCTGGTCCCTCAGATCCCCGTACATAAAGCTGCCCTGGCAGAACCACGCATTCATTTACACGCTTCTGGGTTTTTTACTTTGAAGGAGAATCAAGCAGTTGTGGAAACCACAAGACTGCAAAGCCTAAAAACACCACCTGGCTCTTCGCCCAAAAGAATGTGCTGATCTCTGGGGCTTCTAGCCCAGAACTAGAGCCTTGCCTACCCGAACCCATGTACCGATGGGTTCTGAGCCCGTGTGCTGGGTGGAGGCAGCCCCACCCCAGGGGCCCTGCAGACAGGCAGCACCGCTCCCAGGAGGCACAGGCCTCCTTGAAACAGGAGCATGTCGGCCGAAAACAAAGGACTCCCACGAGAGCCAGCAGGGGCTTCGGGGAGGGAGGGTGCCTTCCCCGGCCGCCTATTGCCTGAAGGAAGCTGAGGGAGCACTACCTCCACAAGACACTCAGGACCACAGGGGAGACATGCAGTCAGGAGACCAGCCCACTCAGTCCCAACTCCCCCAGGACAGACTCAGGGCCAGGGTCCCACCACTGCTCTGTGGCTGAGACAGGCTGCCTTCTGCCGTGTCAACAGAGCTAAGGCCATTAAATATAGTCTAGTCAGCCTCACAGTAGGTCACAGAGGGGTCTGGGCAGGGCAGGGCAGGGCAGGAGAGCTGGGCAGCAGGCACTCACCTGCAGGATGGCAGGCAGCGCCAGTTCTGGGAAGGCGATGCTATGGGCCTGGCTGTGCAGGTACTCAAGGGTGAGGTCGTACAGCTGTTCCACCAGCCCATCCTGAGGAACAGCAGGAGGAGAGCTCAGGCACCTCCCACTCCAGGGCAAGAAGAGGTGGGGACCCACAGCTTCCCTCAGGCTCATGGCAGGGGAAGGCGGGTGCCCACGGGTGTCTGCCCCCGACCCTGGGAGCCAACAAGAGCCCATACATCAGCCCCACAGGGCAGCAAGCCCCTCCTGCCCACACCCCTCTTGCCTCCATGGTCACTCAGGATGTGGACCCCAGTTTCCTCGACACCCTGTGGGACCCCATCAGGGGCCCTCCCTCCTTAGCCCCTCTCTGGAGGCCAGCCTCACCCGGTAAGCCTTCTCCTGCAGGTTGACCTTGGACAGCTTCAGGATCACAGCAAAGTTGATTGGCTTGGAACTCATCCGTCCCGGCTTCCTGTTGAAGTCAACCTGCTGAAAAACCTGCAGGACCAACGGCCTCATCAGCCAGACTACAGTGCCCACACTCCACTGCACCCTCCCACCCCCACCCCAGGGTCCCTGAAGACCTGTTGTGGGAGCAGGGACAAGTGGCCAGAGGCAGTGCCAGCCCTGTAGCCCCATAGACCCCCTGGCCCAAGACCCTGTTCGTCTTCCAGAGCTCTGGTGGCCCCCAAGGGGGCCCTGCCATCCCAGAGTGGGACCCTGGCCAACGGGCATGCCCAGGCCCTGACCCCCTCCTACAACCCGGCCAGAGCGCCCAGCAGCCTCGTCTGGAGACAAGAATCCTTCAGTCCAGGACCACAGCAGCCTCACCCACGATCACGTCCCCAAGGGCTGCATCCCCAGGAGCAACACCCCTAGCAGAAGGTCTCAGGCAGAGCTGGCAGCCCTGCCTCTGTGTCCTCTAGAGGGCAGGCTGCTCTGTGCGGGCCCTGCCTCAGGGAGAAGCCCTCCTGCTCGGGAGGCTAAGGCTGCCCAGGAACAGAGTGAGTGCAGGGCCTCAGCTGAGTACCTCTCCCCAGGACACCAGGGCTGGGGGTAGGTGGGGGGGTTCATTTTGAGTGTGAATTTTCTGTCCCTGCCTCAGGGGTGATCGGGGTGAGTTCCTGAGGGGCATGAGGGCTGAGGCTGGGGGAGTCCAACTGGGGAAGGAACCCCCAAATAAGAGACTCCACAGAGCTGAGCTCAGGTCAGCTCCAGATAAGCAGCAGCCGTGATGTGTGAACAACAAAGTGGACCCCAAGAAGGCAGGGTGCTTGCCCCAGCCTGGCGGGAAGGGGGTGTCTGATCTCCCACACAAGCTGCTTTTAACCCCTTTTTTACCCAGTGAGGAAGGGCTGGGGCTCCCCGGAGGCAGAGAGCTCGGCTTCCGCCTCTGTGGTCACTTTTCTCTGGAGAAGAGAGGCCTGCACCCCAGGTAAGGGATGTGTGGGATGTGGCTATGGTGAGCCCAAGACGGGGTCAGTGCAAAAGTGAAGGAGGAAAGAGAACAGGTGAGGGAGATGGTAGGCAGAGGACAGACAGGGGCCCTGAGCTGCCCAGCAGTGGGGAGCTTCACGCCTGGAAACCAGGGCTGCTGGGGGGGGAGGGGGTCAATCTGTGGGCATGAATCTTGTACTGTCCCTGCATCGAGTGAGGTTCCTGAGGTTCCCTCCCTCCCCCTCCTGCTCCAGGGCAACCACAAACCTGAGCTTTGCCTTCCTGAGGCAGTTCTGAGCTATCTGGTAGATGATGAGTGTGAACTTCTGAGTATTTCCTGGGTTGGGGACTGACCACCAGTGGATTTCTGGGCTTTGGACCACAGCCTTTCCCAACTGAGCTGACGTGAGCATGCAGATGCAGGTGCACACGCTCATGCACACACACGGGAACGTGCAGAGGGCAGATGCAGCCTTGGAATCAGACCTAAGTTTCCGGCCTAGATCTCCCGCTCATGCTCATCTCAGGCAAATGCCCAAAGTGACCCAGGTCTGCGCCCTAAAACCAGCACCCTCAGGCCCACCTCATGAGGCAGCTTCCTTGACCTCACTGCTGCCCTTGCCAACTAACACATGCCACCAGCCTGGGCAGGACAGCGACGTCCTTGCAGCACCTGTGCTCTGAAGGTGAGGGCCCCGCCCGCACACCTCCCTCCTCACCTCGAGGATGAAGGGCAGCACAGGGATGAAGGTGCCGGTGCCCTCGGAGAGCAGTGTCAGGATGCGCACGCAGTGCATGCGCAGAGGGTAGAAGCGTGCGGTAGGGACCAGCCTAGGAGCAGGATGGGAGTGAGACGGGGCCCAGCCCCAGGGATCCCACAAGCTCGCCCCACCCTCCTGACACTGCCCCGACCCTTCCCATGGAGCCCCAACCGCAGCAGGGATCTATCACCCTCTCAGGGTCACTGGCCACCTGCCCCACTGGATCCCTGACAAAACAGGGCAGGACACAGGCCCTCAGGACTTGCCTCCTTGCTCAGCTATGGGCTGAGGGGACACCCAACGAGGTTTAACTTTGTTTCATTTTAATGTGTTTGTAGGCATCATCCATTCAAGCCTTTCATCCCAGCTTTTAACTCTCCTTCTGGAGGACAGGGCTGCCCCCTCCTGGCCAACAGCCACCAGGGCCATACACGGCTCCTCCATTCTCTGCTGAGACCCACGCCCAATATTCATACCCAGGATTCCACACACTAGACCCCACTTGCTGTTTAAGAACCCCATGCGAATAAACCCAATCCTCTTCAAACTGCACGAGGCCCTCTCCCAGAATGCACACTGCTGCATCCTCGGACAGAGGTGCTAGGGAGGCGCTCACAGTGTACGCCACCCAGAAGCCCAGCTGCCCGAGCCTGAGTGTCCTCCCACACAGGGTACAGGCCGCAGACAGCCCTTCCACGGGTGTCGCCTGCAGACCCTCCCTAGAGGCCTGGCCACCTGGAAGAGGACCCTTGCAGGAAGCCTCTGTGACCTGCCACTGCCCCTGCCCTGCCCTCCAGGCCTCAGGGCCCCCCCCACACTGGGACTCACTTGATGCAGCCGAGCACAACCTGGGCGAGGGGGTAGATCAAGGGCTGAAGAGTGTCGGTGGGGCAGATGGTGCTGAGGACGCGGCCCCACAGCTGCAGGCAGTGCACGAACTGCCAGTTGTATACAGACTGGTGTGTCTCCTGCAGGGAGCCCCCAAGTCAACAGGGTCCCCAGGGCCCAGCCCCTCCTCCGAGCCAGGCGTACAGGCCCCAGCAAGTTGTGCCCCTCCCAACCCCACAGCAAAGACCCTGCCCCAGCCCGGCCACACACCTTCTTGCGCATGGTCATGGCGCTGCGCAGGTGGATGGCGAGCTGGCGGATGTACAGGAACGCGTGCTGATAGGCGACACTGGTGTCCAGCGCCAGCAGCTCGGTCAGCGTCCGCTGCATGAAGCTGATGAGGGGCAGGGTGCTGGGGGAGGTGAACTTGCAGTTCCTCACGTACGTGACGTACATTTGCTGCCAGGAGACCAGTCACAGCTGCCTGAGCCCCCAGGCCCTGAGGCCCCACCACACCTGGGTCTGACCCTCAGAGCCTCTGCCTCCCAGAAGCACAGCCTGGCCATGACTGCTGCAGAGCCTCCCCTGGGGCCCTGCTGCTGCTCAGCTCCCACAGGGGTATGTGTACCCATGACCTTGGGCACAGAGTCTGCGGTCAGAGGACGAGCCCAGTACCAAGGGAGGGTGAGCGCCAGCAGGAACAAGTTTGGGGGCCAGCAAAGAGACCATAAGGGACTGAGAGGGAGGAGCCCTGCTGCCAGGCCTCTGCAGGGGATCTGGAAGGTCCCCATGGGAGGCACAACACTCCACACCCAAAGTCCCTGTGCACCAAGGGGACAGCTGCGTAGTGTAGTCCAAGGAGCAGGGGAGGAGGCAGGGATGCCATCAGTCACCACTCCTTCTCAGGGAGGAAAGGTGACAAGGACCTGGATCTGCCTTGAGCCAGTCCATGAGAGCTGCTGACCACGCAGGCAGCCTGCCAGCCCTCAGGCTGAGCCTCTCAACCCTGACCCGATGGACACAGATGGGGCAGCAGGGGGGCGGGAGCTGCTGGCCAACTACCTTTAGGACGGGGCTCAGGAAGGTGTCTTGCTTGTGCCGGCAGACTCTGACGAGGACCAGGAAGGCCAGCACTCGGACTGTCTCCTCGCCCGTGCTCCACAGGACCACCATCCTCTGCAACGAGCGAGACGTCACAGCCGGCCTTGGGCTCCCCAAGTCCAACCAGAGGCATCCGTGGACATGGCCGAGAAACAGCCCCAGCTTAGAGCCTGTTCCCTCGTGCCCAGCTGTGTTGCCTGAGGCAGAGCCCAGTGTGGGGGCATGCCCACCTTGAGCAGCATGCGGCACTGCTTCGGGAAGGTCAGGAAGTAGGGCACGGAGCTGCTGATGTGCTGCAGGAGGGCCCCCGTCACCGTCGCTTCTGCCACACAGGCCACTAGCTGAGGGAGCAGGAGGTCAGCACCGCCAAGCCCACCACATGGAGACACAGAGAAGGACCAGCCACTGCCCATGGCCAGGAGCCCGCGCCCCCCCCTCAACCCCCCGAGGACATCACACCTGTATGACTGAGCTCAGGTAAGCCTTGACGTCCAGCCGGAGCTTCCCCCACAGCGGGCTACTGGATGGCTGCAGCACCCTGCAGAGACCGGCCCACCCCCCAGTGAGACCCAAAGCTTAGACCCGCCTCCCCCCACCCTCCCTGCTGACACGTTCTGTCCATGCACAGGACACAGGGCATGGGGCCCAATGCCTGAGGAATAGACTGCCACTTCCCCAGGGTTCCCAGAGGCACACACCTACGACAGACAGGGAAGGCCCTGGGGTCTAACCAGATATTCTGTGGCCCAAACAAGCTTTTAAAAAAGCAAAGCTGCCCTGGTGGTCTGCTCAGTGGACAGAGCGTCAGCCAGCGGACTTAAGCGTCCTGGGTTCGATTCCTCTAGTCAAGAGCATGTACCTCGGTTGCAGGCTCAATCCTCGGCCCCGGCTGTGGTGCAGGGTGCATGCGGGAGGCAACCAATCAATGTGTCTCTCTCACATGGATGTGTCTCTGTCTCTCTTCCACTCTCTCTGAAAATCATTGGGAAAAACTCTGGTGAGGATTAGTAACAAATCTCTGAAGCGGCCCAGCTGGGGTGGCTCAGTGGGTTGAATGTCATCTCATGGACCAAGAGGTGGGTTGTGGGCTCGATCCCCAGTAGGGAGGACGTGTGGGAGGCAACTGACGGATGAGTCTGCCATCCCTGTTTCTCTCTCCCTCTCTATCTAAAATCAATAAAAACATGTTTAAAAACCACCTGCTGAAACACATGAAGGGGCAAAGGCCAGGGGTACCACGCCGCTCACTCTGCCCAGGAGGCAGTGCTCTCCACTTCCTCCAGCAAGGGCAGCGCAGCGGCCTCCTTCCCAAGAGGGCACCGTCAATACAGCGCCTGCTGCCCGCACTCACTGCCGTCCCCTTCCACCCTGCCCGGGTCATACAGGGCGCCTCCACTCGACACAACCCTCAGCCCATCAGTCCAGCCTGACCACCACCACCAGGCCCAGGTGATGACAGAGGGCCTCTCTCTGGACACTTCTGTCTTCCTTCGAAATGGCTGTGTGGCCCTCCCTGCCCCAAGTAACCCATCTACCCACCTGCTGCCCTCCTCTGAATACAGCTTCTCTGCTCGATCTACCTCTCTCTCTAACGTGGAAAGTAAGGTTCTCAAACCCAGCATCCACCAGGCCCCCCCAGGAGACACACCCAGCAGCCGCAGGGAGTGAACAAGACTGCTCATGCAAAGACGAAAAGAAGAATAGAGGAAGAGGGGAGCGGGAGAAAGAATTCTGCCGGGGTCGGGGGTCGGGGGGGAATGGGGACCAAAAGGAAGCAGTTCTGGGGAGAGAACTTCCCTTCTCAGGAAGAAAGAAGGATAGGGCCACTCCAACAGGCCTCTCCCCAGAGCCCAGAGGGAGCCTGCTGTCCCCAACATCCCTCTGTACCAGCTGGGCCCAGAGGGAACTGCCAGGTCCCAGACCTCTGCTTACCCCACACTGCAGCAGGGCCCTGAGCACCCCCCAACACCCCTCCCTCACCTGCTGCTGTCCTTTGGGGCTTTTCCAAATAGCAGCTTCTGGAGGCAGCCAAAGAGGTCTCTGATGCAGAAGGTGACTAGAGCATTGAACACTGCAACGAGGGGACCACAGATGCTGTTCACAGGACAGCAGATGGGACAGAGAGCCTGTATCCCAGGTCCCCTGGCCCCAGCTCACCAGCACTGTCTGTGACCTGGAATTTAATGGCCTCAGCACCCGCTGGGTCTCCTTGGGTGGTAGCCACAGCTGCTCGGAATGCCTGCACAACTTCGTGGAACAGCTTCGGAGTTAGGTGTTGCTGAAGGGGCAACAGAACCCAGAATGTTGAGGGAGCCATCAGCTGTGCTGGACAGAGGGAGAGGCAGCCAGCGGCTCCCAGAACCTGCCCTAGGAGAGAATGGCACCCCTCGCCCTCATTCTCACACAAGGCTGAGGTGGGGACAGTATCCCATGTGCCAGGAATAAAAAGACAGAATCCAGAATCCACCTGGGCGGGCAGGGAGCCCAGCTTGGGGACCATGGGGGAGGGGCTGAAGGTCCCGGATCTGGAGCTTCTGGACCTTCCTTCCCTTCCTTTCCTTTCCCTGCAGAAACCACGGCCAGACCCTCAGAAGAAGGGGCCTGGCTTAACCAACTAGCAAAGGCACAGAGACCACATCCTGCCCACAAGAGCCTGAGGGAGCAAGAGGCCCAGGAGAGTAACCGGGAGCCGAGGAGCAGGCAGGGCCCCTGGGATGGGCTGAAGAGGACGACGCGGTCCTGGAGCCTCCCGTCTGCATGCCCCCAGGTAACTCCACCGAGTCGGGCCGACTCCTAACGGGGGGCGTGGGTCCAGCCATTTCTCACTTTTGCTGCCTGCTTCCACCTCTCGACCATGGCCAGGGTCACCGGGGTGGAATCCCTCCTGCTCCCCTTCGGTCCTCTGGAGGCCCCATCCTTGTCCTCCTCACCTTCTTCCTCACTGGCTTCCTGCACCAGACACAGAGGGCCAGGCTGAGCAGATGCAGAGGCCAGGAGTGTGCCCCCTGCCCCCCCCCCAAGCTCCGCCTGCGCCCTCACTTCCAGCACGTCCGGCAGGGAGTGCAGCTGCTCCTCTCCATCCTCAGAGCCGTCCGAGTCGCTGAAGTTCAGCAGGCTCTGGTCATTCTCCTGCAGGAACTTGTAGAACTCGGGGTCTTTGTCCTTCAGCCGGGAAAGCTGGTCCTTGTGCTCAGATGCCTGGCCTTTACGTCGGCTGGGGGGGTTGGGGGTCAGTCATCCAGTCAGACGGTTGGGCAGAGCCAGTGGGGTGGGGGGTAAGGCTTCTTGGCCTCTTCTGGGAAGACGGGGGCTAACCTGCACCCTCACAACAGCGACCTGACAGCTAAGGCAGGGATTCTAGGGCGCAGATTTCAGATCGCTCCGTGCCCCAAGCTCCAAGCTCACACAGCCCACTCTCTACATTTCAAACCCAACGGGCACAACACTGGACCTGGGCTCCCCCAAACTTGCTCTGCCCACCCCTGCTGCACCTCAGTGGGTGGCAACTCTACCTTTCCAGGCACTCGGGTCCAAGGCCAACCGGTCTGTCTCAGACGCGGCACGCACTCGATCAGATCTCACGAGCGATGTGGGCAAAGCCCTCCGCCTCCTCGCTAACCAGCACCGTCTCCCAGTCACCCTATGGGTCTCCCTCTCCCCGCCCTGCGCCCACAGCAGCCCCAGAGACTCTCGGTGTCATCTGCCACGTGCATTCCCTCGCTCGCGGCGCAAATCCCCGCGACTTCCCATGTCCCTGGGGCACCCGACAAGGGCCCCATCATTCCCTCTCCGGGGCCACCCTCAGCTCCGGGCTCGGCCGGGCTGTCCTGCCGCCTGCCCCGGACACGCTTCCCGCACCGGCGCCGCCCGCTCCCTGGTCTCGGTTAACTGCCTCTTCCGACGAGCTCTTCGCCGCGCTCCTTCCTGCTTCTCCCGTCTTTCTCCGCACTTCCCGGCGCCCCAACCAAGCGAAGCACCGGCGGCCGCTCGGCGAGCACCCGGGGAAAGAGTGAGCAAGCCGAGGGCGCGGGCAGGTGTCCCCCGTTCCCCGGTCTCAAGGCGGAGGCCCCAGGAACAGTCAGCGCCCGGTGGGGGCGCCGGGACGACCAAAGAGACCCGCCCCACTCACCTGGCGGAGGGGCCCCCGCCCGGCCCAGCCGGGTTCCGGGGGGCTCCGCGCGCCGCCCGCGTCTGGGCTTCCTCGGCTTCTTCAGGCTCCGACTCGGACTCGGAATCAAAGCCCGAGGCCAGGAACTCATCCACCGTCAGCTCCGCCAGGCGCCTGCGGGCCCCGACACCGGAGTCACGCCCGCCCGCCAGCCCGGTGCCTGCCCGCCGCCCGGACACGTAGGGCGCCGCGGGGAGGCCTCGTCGGTCCCCAGGCTCCCGACTCACCGCTTGCTGCCCCGCGCCCCCGCCATGCCCGCCGGCTGCAACGTGAGCCCCGCTTCCGGACCCAGAATGCCGCGCGCCAGTCGCACTTCCTCCGCAGGCCCCACCCCTTGCCCCGCCCCGCGCGCTGGCTCTGCGGTTCTCCGGCGGCGGTTCCGGCGGCCTGCGGGCGGGAGGGCGTGCGCGCGCCTCTGTGCCGCGGGCGCCGAGCTCCAGGCTGGCGCGGGGGAGGCGGCTCCGGCGCAGGCCCGGTTCGGTCGCGGCTCCCGCGCGCCTCCGCTCCGCACTGGGTGGGACCTGCGGCTCATCTCTGTGTCTTTCTCCGTAAGAGGCGGGGGTGACACTGCCGACCTGGCCCGGTCACAGCCTCCCCAGGGCTCCGTAAACATGTGCCTATGAGGATGATAACGCCTGTGGCGACGGACAGAATGCACCACAGAGGCCCCTGTAGAGAGAGCGCTTACAAATCAGCAATCAAAACCCAACACTCTGGCCCTAGCCAGTTTGGCTCAGTGGACAGAGCATCGGCCTGCAGACTCAAGGGTCCCGGGTTCGATTCCGGTCAAGGGCATGTACCTTGGTTGCGGGCACATCCCCAGTGGGGGGTGTGCAGGAGGCAGCTGATTCATGTTTCTCTGACATCGATGTTTCTAACTCTCTATCCCTCTCCCGTCTTCTCTGTAAAAAATCAATAAAATACATTAAAAAAATAAAAAACAAAAACAAAAAACCCCCAACTCTCTGGTAGAAAAAACAAAGCAACATGGAAACGGTGATGCTCCCAGAAGGTACAGGACACCTAGTGGGCCAGACTGGCCTCGCCCGAGGCCCAAAAGGATCAGAGCCAGGAAAGCAGTTTCCGCTTCTTGGGACGGTCCCCTGGTCCCCGTGGTGGCGAAGGGGGTGGGTGGGAGGCGCTCTTATTCAAGGGAGTTTGCCCAGATCTGCCCCAAGTGCTATGCCGGGTGCTTCAGTTCCGCGACGCCGCCTCTGCTGCGGATTCACCTGTGAACACGCCTGCCTGAGGCCCAGCCCGGGTCGGCGGGGACTGCCGCTCTCCAGTGCTGATGGGAGCAGCAGGTGCAAAGGCCCAGGGGCTGGAAGGCGCCGTCCTGCACGCCAGGCGCCCACATCCCTCGACCGAGCGCCCTGCTCCTCCCACGCTCACCCCGCAGCCCGCGCACCCGGAGGTCGGGGCTTCTCGGACGGGTTAGCGGGCCCGGGAGCTTCTGGGATAGAAGGGCGGGCGGGGCGGGGGCTTCCTGGAGCCGCGGGCGGGACGTGGATAGGATTCGCGTCCCACGTTGCGCGCCCGCAGGCGCGGGAGCGCGGGAGGCAGGGCGGGCGGCGCCGAGAAACAACGGCTGCGGACAGCGGCGGGAGCCAGGGACGCCGAGCGGCCGCCGCGCCGCGCAGCCCTCCAGCGGCCCCGGCCTTTCGTCTGGGCGTCCTCCGCGGATCGCGGGTCCGGTGGCCGAGCCCATGCAGCCGCGCAGCGAGCGCCCGGCCGGCAGGACGCAGAGCCCGGAGCACGGCAGCCCGGGGCCCGGGCCCGAGGCGCCGCCGCCGCCGCCGCCGCCGCCGCAGCCGCCCGCGTGAGTGCGGGACCGGGGACCGCGGGTCCGGGAGGAGGAGGGGAGGGGCGCGCCGACCCGGCAGGCTACCGGCGGGGGTCCAGCTGCCGCTCCGTGTGTCCGCGCGCCCCGAGGTGGCTGCTCCCGGAGGCTCAGCCCCCGCCCGCTGTCCTAGAGTCGCCGTCCCGGGCGAGCCGCTCAGGGTCCAGAGGCGACGCCTGGGGGGGGGCTGAGGGGACCGCTTCGCAGCCGCCCGCGCTGCTGGCCGTTTCACTCCGGGCTCTTCCCGTGCCAGCGGGGCTGTGGACACCCGGCTCCGATGGGGCCGGCAAGGCTGGCCACGGACAGAGGAAAGCCTGGTTCTGACGAGGCCGGGCACAGGGGGTCCTGGGCAGAGAGGCTGTACAGGCCCAACTCCCCGACCTCATGCGGATCGTGGGAGGCTCTGAGGGCGCTGATGGGTGAGCCTAGGCCGCGAGGGAGACCCTTGCAGGTGCCCCGGCCCTGACCTGGCACTGCCCGTCTGCAGCACCGAGGCTGAACGTCCTCGGACCCGGCAGACCCGGCCCACAGCCCCCATGGAGGGTGCCATGCAGCTGCTGAGCCGGGAGGGCCACACCGTGTCCCACAACTCCAAGCGGCACTACCACGATGCGTTCGTGGCCATGAGCCGCATGCGGCAGCGCGGCCTCCTGTGCGACATCGTTTTACACGTGGCCGCCAAGGAGATCCGAGCGCACAAGGTGGTCCTGGCCTCCTGCAGCCCTTACTTCCACGCCATGTTCACAAGCAAGTACCACCCCGCCCGTGGGCCCTGGGGGGCTCTTCCGGGCTCCCCAGGCGGGACTGGCCTGACCCACCGTCCCCACAGATGAGATGAGCGAGAGCCGCCAGACCCACGTGACGCTGCATGACATCGACCCTCAGGCCTTGGACCAGCTGGTGCAGTTTGCGTACACGGCTGAGATTGTGGTGGGCGAAGGCAACGTGCAGGTGAGGGGCCTCCCCCTCCCGACCTGCGCCCCACCTGCTCTCCTGCCTCAGCTCTGGACACCTGTTTCTCTGTCGCTGCTCCCCTGCCCCCTCTCCCTCCTCACCCCCAGACTCTGCTCCCCGCTGCCAGCCTTCTGCAGCTGAACGGCGTCCGTGACGCCTGCTGCAAGTTCCTGCTGAGTCAGCTTGACCCCTCCAACTGCCTGGGCATCCGGGGCTTTGCCGACACGCACTCGTGCAGCGACCTGCTCAAGGCGGCACACAGGTACGTGCTGCAGCACTTCGTGGACGTGGCCAAGACCGAGGAGTTCATGCTGTTGCCGCTAAAGCAGGTACCGTGCCAGCGGGGGTGCAGCTTGGACTGTGACCCTGTCAGTCCCTGGACCCCCAGAAAGCACGCAGCCCTTGAACTCTTTGACCCCCATCATTCGGGCCCTGAAGGCCCGGGCCTTTGCCCCCTGGCCTTTGTTCCCAGCCTGTGACCCATGTTCCAGCCTCACCCCCTGCCTCTGACACACCGCCTGCCCCCCATCTTCTGACCCCACCCAAGCCTTCTTCTTTGCTCTGGGCCTGGACACCCAGGAACTGGGTCTGTGGCTCCTGACCCCACTTGGCCCCTCCTCATAGGAACACTGGGCCCCCCATTGGACTCTCCTTCCCAGGCATCATCAGGGCTCCGTGGGCCCCCAAGACTCTCCCCAGATTTCAGGTCTGAGGGTCCCTACCCCCAGGTGCTGGAACTGGTCTCTAGTGACAGCCTGAACGTGCCTTCAGAGGAGGATGTCTACCGTGCCGTCCTGAGCTGGGTGAAGCACGACGTGGATGCTCGCAGGCAGCACGTCCCACGGGTGAGGCCAGCCCCGGGGGCTGCTGTGCCCAGGAGGGGATGCCATGTCTGAGGACCTGGGTGCACCCAGGCTCCTCTGTGTCCAGGGTGTTGCAGGCACATGTCTCGAGAAGTGTCCAGGGGACAGGTAGACAGGTGTCTGGGGGGTCTCACTGCTTGGAGGACGTGTGTCCATGGGTTCTACCTGCTGCCTGACCGTGGCACTCCTGCACCCCAGCTGATGAAGTGTGTGCGTCTGCCCCTGCTGAGCCGGGACTTCCTACTGGGCCACGTGGATGCTGAGAGCCTGGTGAGGCACCACCCTGACTGCAAGGACCTGCTCATCGAGGCCCTCAAGTTCCACCTGCTGCCGGAGCAGAGAGGTGTCCTGGGCACGAGCCGCACCCGGCCCCGACGCTGTGAGGGTGCCGGCCCTGTGCTCTTTGCTGTGGGTATGCCCACTGTCTTGGTCCCCCCACATCCCTTCCCTCTCCCTTCACCTCTCTGTCCTGCCTCCTCTATCCACAAGCCCATCCCACCTGTGCTGGTCACATCCTGCACCCACCCAAGCTGCTCCTCAGTCCACCTCTAGAGACCCCATGTGGTGTGACCCACTCAAATCCTTGTCTGCACCCTTGGAACCCCGATACCCTCCACCTTGAGCTGTGCCAGGGCCTCCCAGCCCATTACCTCCCGGAGCCCCTCATCCTGTTCTGTCCCCTCCCCTCTCTAGGTGGCGGGAGCCTGTTTGCCATCCATGGGGACTGTGAAGCCTACGACACACGCACAGACCGTTGGCACGTGGTGGCCTCCATGTCCACACGCCGAGCCCGGGTGGGCGTGGCGGCCATCGGAAGCCGGCTGTACGCAGTGGGCGGGTGAGTGTGGAAGCCGCTCTTGGGGGAGGGGCCCACGCGCGCCCACCAGGCCAGCCCTGACCGGCAGCCGACCCCTCTCCTAGTTACGACGGGACTTCAGATCTGGCCACCGTAGAGTCGTACGACCCTGTGACCAACACCTGGCAGCCCGAAGTGTCCATGGGCACAAGGCGCAGCTGCCTGGGTGTGGCTGCCCTGCACGGGCTCCTGTACGCAGCCGGTGGCTACGATGGGGCCTCCTGCCTCAGCAGGTAGTGGGGGGGGGGGGCAGGGTGGCCTTAGGGATGGCTCGGCCGCAGGTGTGAGGACCGCAGAGGTCATACCTCGAGGAGAGCAGAGCGGGGTCCCGTCTGTCTCAAGTCCCCTAGGCCTCTTCTCTGTGCCAGCCGCCTGTCCCTTCCCCTCCTCTCCCGGGCCCTTCCCACGGGCCCAGGGGGACTGGCACAGGGTCACCCAGGCAGCAGGGGCCCATGCACACCCAGCAGGCCTGCTGCCTGCTCCAGTGAGCCTCTGTGGTCAGTCTCTGTGACTTCCCATCCTCCGGGGGGGCAGTCCTCGCCTGTTACCGCCCAAGGCCAGCAGCGGTCCTGTTGTCCACAGTGCCGAGCGCTATGACCCCCTGACGGGAACGTGGACGTCCATTGCCGCCATGAGCACCCGCAGGCGATACGTCCGTGTTGCTATGCTTGGTGGGTGACAAGGCTTGCTTGCTGTGGCGCCCACCCCTGCCTGCCCCACCTTGGAGACCCCACACACAGCAGGCAGGCCACGGGCATGTTGACTCCCTGCAGATGGCAGCCTGTACGCAGTGGGCGGTTACGACAGCTCCTCACACTTGGCCACTGTGGAGAAGTATGAGCCCCAGGTGAGAAGCACCCCAATCACAGGTGTTCCCCTCCCCAAGGGCTGTCTGCAGTCAGCACTCTGGCCACCCACCCCCCTCAGAGCCTCAGCCCTTTAGGTCCATCCACCCCTGCCCCCTCGTCCCACAGACACCCAGCCTGGAGGGGGCTGTGTGCTGTGGAAGTGGAGGGAGGCTGATAGTGGGTGTGCCCCAGCGGGTCCCCTCACCACAGGCGAACACGTGGACACCGGTGGCCTCCATGCTGAGCCGGCGCAGCTCGGCCGGTGTGGCAGTACTGGAGGGGGCGCTCTACGTGGCTGGCGGCAATGACGGCACCAGCTGCCTCAACTCTGTGGAGAGATACAGCCCCAAGGCCGGTGCCTGGGAGAGTGTGGCGCCCATGAACATCCGAAGGTGTGCTGTGCCACAGCCCGGGAGGGTCCCCTGTCCCCCCACAGCCTGTTTGCCCCTCAGAGACAACTGCTACGTGTCTCACCCCTGCGGAGTATGCCCATCCTTCCCCCGCACCCCTAGGCTCAGCTCCAGTACTGCCCCCCCACCTCCCAGATCCAGGAGGCTCCTCCCATGGTCTGTGGCCCCGCCCCCGAGGCTTCTGCTTTGGCTTGTGGCGCATCTGCGATCTCACACCCGCCTGCCCCGCCCCCAGGAGCACCCACGACCTGGTGGCCATGGACGGCTGGCTGTATGCCGTGGGGGGCAACGATGGCAGCTCCAGCCTCAACTCCATCGAGAAATACAACCCGAGGACCAACAAGTGGGTGTCTGCGTCCTGCATGTTCACGCGGCGCAGCAGCGTGGGGGTGGCGGTGCTGGAGCTGCTCAACTTCCCGCCTCCGTCCTCGCCCACGCTGTCCGTGTCGTCCACCAGCCTCTGACCCTGGCGGGACTGACAGGCTCGCCCGCAGCCTCCCACATGCCTTAAGCCCCACGGCGGGCCAGCGCCTCCCTGCCCTCAACCGTGCGTCGAGGTTGGGTTCCCCACCAGGGACGCCCTGTGCCGTCTGTCCACCCGTCCGTGTCCATTCCGCAGTGTCAGTTTCTGTGCGTGCCGTTGATTTATGCGTGTGTTTATTTATTCAGTATTTATGGGTGATGAGCAGTGCCGCAGCTGCCAGGTCACACGATTGCTCGGGAAGTTTCTGTCTCTGGGACCAAGCTGCCTCCTGGTGTCCTGCCCCCTCGCTCGGGGTGGACACTCAAGGGATGTGGGTCAGGGCCAGCTCCAACTCTGCAGATCTGGGGGGACCAAGGGGTAGATGCAGAGCAGCGGGTGGGGGGAGGGGGCCTTCTGAGCAGGTGCAGACCCCAGCCTCCACTTTGCACAGGCCCTGGCCTCAGGGCAAGACGTGCTGCGGGAGGGGAGGCCTGCGGGGCGGCATCTCCTGGATCCTGCACTGAGCTGGCACCGCGGGCGCCAGACCCCTCAGCAATATGAGCCGCCTTGGACAATAAACACGTTCCTCGGGCTCTGCGCCTGTGTCCAGCGTGTTCTCTGCCTTTTGGGGTTCTGTCTGGGTTGACCAGGAAGGTCTGAGGGTGGGTGTACAGTTGGGCAGAGGTGCGGTGTTGGCATCTGGGGCCTTGGAGGCGGTGCCATCGTGTCCAGCTGGGGCAGCGCTGCAGTGTCCTGGACAAGAGGCTGACCCTGGCCCCTCAGCCTGGTCCTGCGAGACCCCGTGGCCCCAGGCCCACCATGACTGTCCCACCTCCCTGGGAAGTCCATGCGTCCTTCCTGGCTTTCTGACGGCGCAGAGTGAGGACAGCCAGAGCAAGCGAGGAGGCTGGGGAGAGGTCCTGGCCTTCCCTTCCCTCGTGTTGGACTTGCTTTTCCAGCAAGCATCGCCCACCCCCCCCTTACAGTCACTGGTGACTCAGATGGGCATTGAGGTGGAAACAGGATGTGTGCTCACGTGGGGTTTCTCAAAGGGGCCCCTGTCTCCCTGAGCTCTAGCCCCAGACACCCCAGCCTATGTCCAGGCGGGCAAGCGTTGGAGGCCATCCTTCACAAGTGGGAGACTGAACTGGGGGCCCTTGGCTGGGTTGGGGGAGCCTCCCCCATACCTCCCTGGACGTCCTTCTTATGCAGAGGACCGAATGCTGAGGAATGAAAGGCTGGGCCTAGGTAGGAGCCGTCCAGCCAGGTAAGAGCTGTCCCGCCCAGAGAGGCTCCACCCTCGCCCTGTGTTTGGGCACCAGGCAGACGCCACCAGCCCCGCCCCGGGAGGTGGGGGCAGGAGGCTCAGGACCAGGGACCCAGACCTGTCGCCCTGCTCTCTAGGCCGCCGCCGCCGCCACCACCACTGCCCATGGGGAACAGCCACTGCGTGCCCCAGGCTTCCAGGAGGCTCCGGGCCTCCTTCTCCAGAAAGCCCTCGCTGAAGGGCAGCAGGTGAGGGCGTGGCTGCAGGCGGGGGCTCAGGGTCGCCTCCGCCCGCCTGGGGTTCGGGCTGTGAGCCCTCCCTTTGTCCGCAGAGAGGACGGCGCCAGGAGGCTGGCCGGCCTGTTTGGCTCCGAGGCCAGTCCCGACGACGGGGACACCGCTGCCGACAAGATCTTCTGCTACATCCCGGGGACGGTGAGCGGGGGCGTGTTTTGCCGGGGCGTCCACGGGCGAGGGGCCTGTCTGTGGGCCCAGAGCCCCCAGGGGTAGCCCCGAGGGGGGCGTCAAGCCCAGAACCAGGTGAGGAAGTAGGAGCAGCCCCGCCCTAGAAGCTGGTCTGGCCGAAAGTCTGAGCTGAGAACGAAACTGGGACCAACTCTGAGTCAGTGGGTGAGCAGCACCAGCCCCAGCTGGGCGGGGGCAGGGCCTCCCAGGGGCGCGCTGTGGCCCTGCCGGGAGCCCGGGGTCTGCAGCCGGGCAGGTCCCTTTGGGTTGGACCAAGCACACGTGTCTCTGAGTTGTTTTGTGTGCGCTTGGATGTTGCGTCCCTAGTGTGGATGTGAACCCCACCCCATCCCCTCTTTACTCTGAGTAAGGGGCCTGGTGCGCAGTGAGCCAGCCTCGTACCTATTCCAGGACTGTTTCTCCCAAGGTGTCCCCCAGCATCCAGCACTCACCATTGCCTCCTCCCATAGAAACGCCCTGCGCCCCCACCCCCAACCCCACCCCTAGGGCCATACTGCAAGGATTGGCACAGCTGAGCTGAAAGTCGCTCTGCCCCCTGCCCGGCCCCTGTGGGGGAGACGCCGGGCATTCCAGATGACTGGCGTGGGTCCCAGCATGTGAGAGAAGTGACCCCAAGTTGTCATTCCAGGAGAGGGTGCAGGAGGAACAGGTGTAACTGTGCCAGGGGCTTGGGCCAGGGCTCTGCCCTGCATGCCTCAGTTGGTCCCCATGCTACAGTGGGCTTCCACCACCAACTTCCCAATGTGTACCCAGCAGTCTGGCCCCTCCCTGCCCCCTGAGGTCCAGGGCTGCCTGGGGCAAGGGCTGGCTTTAGCAACGTGCTCCTTCAGAGGGATGGGGTCCCGTGTGGCCCCCTCTCGGACCTCAGCTCCTGATGTCCAGGCCCACACATCGTAGGGCCTGGTGGAGTCTCTCCGGGTGTGGCGGTCCTATTGCCAGGACTGGGGGTGGCTGGACAGGGCACCGCATGTTGTGTCGGGAGATGGGCCTCAGAGAAGCCGGCTCTCCTCGGGTCCTGCCCGTGGTGGCTCTGCGCTGACTCCTCCCTGGACCCTAAGGCTGAGCCCGGGCCGCAGGGCCAGTTTCACAGCCCTTCCTGCTCTGTGGCCTATTTTTCACAGTCCCATCCCGGCATCATTCCCCGAACTGGGTGTGGGTGCAGGAGGCCCCACCCAGGAGCAGGGAGGCCGGGAAGCTGCGCGTCTGTCTGTGCACATTCCTGGGCTTGTCTAAGGGGCGGCTCGGCTTGGCCAGGGCATGGCAGCCTGGAAGGCCCTCTACAGCGCCCCCTCCAGCTGCAGCCCCGTCTGACTTCCAGTCTGACGATAAAGCTCCCATTTGTGGAAGCCTTTCTGTGCCCCAGAATTGGCTGTTGTGGGCGCCGGCAGGCAGGCAGGCACTGAACCCCCAGCACAGCTCAGACCTGTCCTGGCCCCGACAATACAGCAGTGGCCAAAACACAAAACCCCTGTGCTCAGGGTGTTCCCATCCCTGTGACACAGAGCCAGATGGCCAGACAAATGAGCACAACGTATCATGAGGAAGACGTGATTAGCACTGAGGTGTGCAGAGGGGTCAGGCAGGTGAGCCACTCCCTGAAGGAGGTGAGGGGACTGTCCCAGGCAGAGGGACAGCGAACGAAGGCCCTGCCGTGGGCTTGTGCCTGATGTGAGGGAGGAGTCAGGGTGGGGGCAGGTGGGGCAGGTCCTCCACGACCCCTCAGCCATTGCAAGGCAGGAAGCCCTGTGGCCCAGGGCCAGGCAGCATGTCCGGGCACATTTAGGCCTCCACTAAGTGACGTCAGGAGATCAGGGTCACGGGCTCTCTTCCAGGCTCCACATTCACAGACATCACAGTGGCTCACAAGGCGCTGTGGGGGGACTGGCAAATACATCAGACACCCCCACCCCCTTTTCTTAGAACCAGGTTAAACATTTACTGGCCACTAGAAGATTCAGGAGGGTTTTTAAAAATGTATTTTTTATTGATTTCAGAGAAGAAGGGAGAGGGAGAGAGAGATAGAAACATCAATAATGAGAGAGAGTCATTGATTGGCTGCTGCCTGCACGCCCCACACTGGGGATGGAGCCCAAAATCCAAGCATGTTCCCAGACTGGGAATCAAACTGTGACTCCTGGTTCATAGGCTGATGCTCAACCACTGAGCCACGTCCGCCAGGCCAAGAGGGATTTGAGTATTGTCTCATTCAGACACCCAAACACTGACCAACCAGACTTAGGGGCTGAATAAATAACAAAATAAGGGTACACGGCTTAGGAACCTCGTTTGCGTCCAAACATCACTGTCTCCACCATGGCAGTGATGCGGTTTGTGTGTGTGGTGTGTGTGTGGTGTGTGTATGTGTATGTGTGTGTGGTGTGTGTATGTGTATGTGTGT
>PVJC01005027.1:0-60937 GCA_004026665.1 Murina feae
CCTGCCTAGAGAGAGGAAGGGGGAGAGAGAGAGAAAAACATGTATATGAGAGAGGAACATTGGTTGGTTACCTTCCCTATGTGTCCTTACCTGAGGTTGAACATTGTGGTGCACAGGACAATACTCAAGCAACTGAGCCACTTCAGCAGGCATAACTCTTGTATATTAAATATTTGATACATTTTTACCTTTTAATAAAACTTTAAAATCAACCTTATTGAGGTATGATTTATATACAGTAAAATGTAACACTTAAAGGTACAGTTGAAGAGCCTTGACAAGAGGATACACTCATGTAACCACCATGGTCAAGGTAAAGAATATTTCTTTCAGTCCTCAAGGCTCTCTTGTGCCCTTGCTAAATTAACCAGTTAATTGCCACCCCCCCCACCCCCCCGCCCCAACCCAGGCAATGATGTTTTTAGTCTTAGAAAATAAGTGAGTGTTACAACACTCCCTCCTCCCTCACGGCTGATGGATCAACCTTGGGTGGCCCCCAGCGTTGGAGCAGTAGTACTTCTGGAACATTGCTGTATATCTGGATCACCTGGGGGCGGGGCTGAGGGGATGGGAGGGGGCGAGCTTATTAAAATGCAGATCCCCAAATCACACATCAGAACTTCTGGTTCAGAAGGAGTTGGTTGGGGCCTGGAATCTGAATCTGCGTTTTTAGCATCACACTTTCAGAACCAGGATGTGAGG
Organism: Murina feae; assembly: GCA_004026665.1. Lineage (NCBI taxonomy): Eukaryota > Metazoa > Chordata > Mammalia > Chiroptera > Vespertilionidae > Murina > Murina feae. The sequence continues at coordinate 703 of PVJC01005027.1, forward strand.
ATCGCTTCCTGGTAGAGTGAGAAGGCAGGTTTTATGTGTGGCTTCTTTGCAGGGGCCAGGGTGTGTGTGTGTGTAAAGGAGAAGCGGGTTCTTTAGTGCAGAGTAAGTGAAGATGAAGAAAGTACTGTTTTCTCTGAGGTCAGGTGACATATTTCTTGCCTCTGTATGGTACATATTATAGTGTACCCCGAGAATCACACAAGGATCCCTCAAGAAGTCGAATTAAGGAGCCACATTTATTTCAAAGCCGGCAACTACGAGAGGTCAAATGCTCTCCAAGTCTCCTAGTGCCTGAGTGAGGGCCGTAGCCATCTTATAAAGGCAAAAACCACATCCTGCTGGACATTGGAATGTGGAATTATCTTGCGAAAACAGTTTTACAGAAGCAGAATTGAGCAAAGTTAATAATCTCTAAAGGTTATCTATAGTTTCAGCTCCTGGAGCCACTAAGTTCAGGAAAGCGATTTTGTGGTTCTGGTCTGCAGACACAGGAGAATAGCCTTTGTGACGTGGGCTGGCAACCTAATGGGGTGATTTATGTGAGTTTCCAGGTCTCAATCTGGAAACTGAGGTAACCACCCTATTGTTTAAGCAGATGTGTATAGAAGCCAGAATGGCAGGGTTAAAATTCAAACGGCAGTTTTTACCGAGATGAATGTTACGCTTCATTGCTTTAGGACAATTGACAGGCAATACAGGAAATGACATTCCAGTCACCCCATCAAGAATATTTCTTGAGCCCTAACCGGTTTGGCTCAGTGGATAGAGCGTCAGGCTACAGACGGGAAGGTCCCAGGTTCGATTCCAGCCCAGGGCATGTACTTTGGTTGTAGGCGCATCCCCAGTGGGAGGTGTGCAGGAGGCAGCTGATCGATGATTCTCTCTCATCGATGTTTCTAACTCTCCCTCTCTCTCTCCCTTTCTCTCTGTAAAAAATCAATAAAAAATATTTTTAAAAAAAGAATATTTCTTGAGCACATACTTTCTGAAGCTTCTGCCCCTTCCTTTCTCGCTAAAGAAATCCTCAAATACAGTGAACCTAGCTAATATTTATCTCCAGTTTATTTTAATATTCTTAACTTCCCAGGGGATGCATGTTGGAAGCTTGGCAGGGGAGAAGGGCGGGCATATGGGAGGAGAGTAGCCTTGTCTGACCTGCTTCATCTAATCAAGATTTTGGCAATACTGCCACCACCTCCCACTCTACTCCTGCCACTCCCTATACTTTTTCTCCCTGCTGATATGGATAACACCCAAACTTTGCTGCTTATTGGAATCACTTGTAAAATCTTTAAAAAATACTGATGCCCGACTCCTACGCCCTAGACATTCTGATTTAATGTCTGACATGAGTATCGGAATTTTGTAAAATCCTCATCTGAGCATATGTATATTGACTTTGAGAGAGAGGAAGGGCAAGAGAGGGGGAGACATAGATTTGTTGTTGCACCGACTTAGTCACTGGTTGATTCTTTTTTTTCCCGTTCTTTTTTTAATTTTTTAATTTATTTAATTTATTTTTTATTATTGCTTAAAATATTACAAAGAGTAGTACATATGTCTCCCTTTTTTTTTCTCCCTTGACCTCCCGGCCTCCCCTGCCCCCAGTGTTTTGTGTCCATTGGTTATGCTTACATGCCTGCATAAAAGTCCTTTGGTTGATCTCTTGCCTACCCCCTTCTCCCCCATCCTCCCCAGCCTTCCTGCTGTAGTTTGACAGTCTGATGCTGCTCTGCTTCTGTATCTATTTTTGTTTATCAGTTTATAATGGTCTTTATTTTCCATAAATGAGTGATGTCATGTGGTATTTTTCTTTCATTGACTGGCTTATTTCACTTAGCATAATGCTCTCCAGTTCTATCCATGCTGCTGCATACGGACTGGTTGATTCTTGTATGTGCCCCGACGGAGCAGCTTACCTGGATGCTGCTCTAACTAATGAACCACTGGGTCAGGACTAGGGCTTGTTTCATGGATAACATATTCTCTAGACCAGTGTTCTCTAGAGTGTATCTTTCACACGGCTTATATTATGGTGAGCTAGTTCCTGTTTTCTGTACAAATGGAGTACCTCTTTGTTTTTACCAACCGCCTACCAGGTGTTGAGAAGCCGAGAGGGTGAGGGAGAGACGGGAAGGGGTATTTTGACACAAATTACTGTAACAAACACTAGACTCCTAGACGCTCCCTTGGTCATTAACTTTCCCCTGTTGGTCGGGTTGTGGAGCCCAGAGCTGCTGCTGTGTTTACGAGTTGTGAAGTGGAACAGCTCGTAGGTGGGACCAGTTCAGTTACCTAACCCACAGTCTAATCAGACCACTGCAGCCCTGGTTCTCAGCCCGTGGCTCCGCTAAATCCGTCTCTCAGGGTGTGGCCCAGGTCGAGGTATTGCCAAACACTCCTGGCAACCTAAGAAACGCTCAAACCTGCAGAAAATTGGTATGAGTTTAGCTGAGCCAAACTGACAAGGGAAGCAAAATCTCAACGGGTTGAGAAAATGCTCTGCAAAAATAGCAGTTTTGCATCTTACTTACGTTGCAATCAAAGGAGGAAGTGCAAAGGGGTTACAGGAAAGCCACTGGTGATCGGCGGGGAAGGGGGAGAAAGAGGGGAGGGGAATCTCTAGAACTGGGTATAAAGTAAAGGAATGGCCCTAGCCTCAGTGGATGGAGCGTTGGACTGAGGGGTCCCGGGTTCATTCTGGTCAAGGGCGTGTACCTTGGTTGCGGGCACATCCCCAGAAATGGGGGGTGTGCAGGAGGCGGCTGGTTGATGTTTCTCTCTCATTGATGTTTCTAACTCTCTATCCCTCTCCCTCTCTGGAAAAAAAGAAATATATATATATATATATATATATATATATATATATATATATATATAAAATATATAAAAAATAAAGTAAAAGGAACAGATACATTTTTTACAGAGGTGGGTGTAGGATAGGTAACAGTTAATTAGCATAATAATGTGAAGATTTGTGGTCTTTGCTCTGGTGTGATTGTGCTTAGAATGGTGGGGGTAGGGAAATTACTTTGCTATTCCAAAGAAATGTGGTAAATGCAAAAAAAAAAAAAAAAGACCCGCAGACCTAGTTAAGGTAAACATTGACCTTTGTTAGGGAAAAATACTGGCCTAGGACGTCACTACCACTAGGAACTATTTTAGCTAAAAAGTTACAATTTCAGACTATCCTGTGTGGCTACTTTTGGTCTCTGAGTTTGTGAGGCTGCACGTAGGCCTCCCCTGAGCTTGTCAGGTTTACTATGTGGCACCTTTTTCCCCCAGGGATGACACCATTCCGAAGGTGGGGGAGGATGCATTTGCCAGGGTTAAAAGGACATTTTGTTTTGTGGCTGGAAGAGCAAAGTGAGGTTATTTGCATTTAAGCATTTGGCCTGAGATTCCTGAAAGAAACAATTCTGCCTCTTTCAAGGCCACTTCTGCTGTTTTTAAAGGTTATCTTTTATCCCGACTCCTGCTGCTTGAAGTGTATCTGCAAACAAGTGTTTTTCCCTGGGCAGTTCATCATGGTTTGTAGGCAAACTCTCTACTGTGCTAGGAAGTGGGGAGTCCTATGGCTGCACACCAATCTTTCAGGGGGGCTCCATTGTGCTTTGTTGGAGAAGGTTGAAAGGTTCAGGGTGGGCGGAGGGGGGGGAAGAGAAGGGGGTTGCGCACCTATGACATGAGACTATAGTGTATCAAAGTTTTTATTTCAGGCATCTGCTTGCAGACCAGCTGGGTCCAACAAAGGGGAGTCAGCAGAGAGTGTAAGAAACAGGGAAACTTTTATCAGCTATTGCTGGCTGAAAGCAGTTCTGCACGTAAGGGTCTGGTCCTTCCTTACCCCCACCGCCAGGTGTCTTCTGGTTTATCTGAACTATGCGGTGCTCAAGGCTGCAAGCTTCCTGCAAGATATCTGCTAAGCACAATAAGTTTTCTCCGCCCTGTTTTATTCTCTTTAACCCTTTCAAAGGTAATCTTGAACCTAGTATTTAAAGGGACCAGTAGCCTCCGCACACCCAGTAGTTTGTTGAAAATGCAAATTCGCAGCCCCATCCCCCAGACCTACCGATCAGAAACTCTGGAGGTGGGGCCCAGCAGTCTTTGTTCTTATGAAGCCCCTAGAGGGATTCTGATGTGGGTAAAAGTTGGAGACTCACGCAGTAGGTCTGGGATGGGGCCTGAGGATTTGCATTTCTGACAGCCTCCCAGGTGATGCCTGGGGGGGGGGGGGCCTCTCTTTGAGAACCACTGCCTTTGAGAACCCCAAGAAGCCGTGGGAGAGTTTCACACTCTCTCTTATAATAAGCCTATGAGCCACTACGAGGGACCTGGAGCTGGGACAAGATGATCAGAAGAAAATGGAAAGGAAGCTTCTGCCACCTTAAACCTGAGCATGGAGGCACCAACCTGCTACACCCTCTCCAGTTTACACGCATCCTCTCTCCTTGGACTCTGCTCTCGGTTTTCCATATAGTGCAGTGTCTTAAGTAACCCAGAATGTTTTTTTTTCTTCCTTTCTGATTTCCTTTCTGTTTCAGATGTCTGTTTTCGTTTGTCCAGATTAGGTTTTTGTTTGTGCTTTGAGATCTGGGTATTTGAGTCATCTTTGAATTCTCATTTTACCCAGCCTTAGTTTCCCAAAGTAAAGAGTGAACGATTACCTTAGGACTGTGACAAGCAAATGAAATAACATAGTTCCTGTCACTTAGTGAATATGTAACAAATGTTAGTTTCTGTACTTCCGGTCTTACCCCCAAATAGGTGAGCACAATCCCACCCCTATTCTGTGGCTGGTCAATATGCTGAAATTAGGGAAGTCTAGGGAATGTGGGAAAACTGAGCAGGGTCTCTTGAGGGAGCAGGGGGTGGGCGGGGTGGGGGACGGGGAAGGGGCTGCAGGTCAGAAACCAAGGCTAGAGCTGGATGTCGCAGACTGAGGCTGGGTTCAAGGTGGGTGTCCTAGAATCTGGAGGAGCGAGCAGTTTGCCCGGCGATGGAGAAGGGAAATGAGGACTGAAACTGGGCCCCCGACGGGCAGCGTTGAGGACTTGCCAGTGCAGTGGGTTCTTCCTCAGGCAGGAGTGACCTGGCTGGGCTTGGAAAAGCCTGGAAAGCAGGCTTCCAGGCAGAGGAGCCCCCCATGAGGCCGCCTGGCTGCCTGTGGTATTTAGAGGAAATACTGACCCCAGGGACCTTGGAAGTGCCCCACTCCTCCGTTAGGACATGACAGACGCCTGGTTGTGACCAAAGCTGCACCTCCCCGGGACCTGGAGAGGGCTGGGTCCTCTAATGTGACCCTTTCTAGGTGGCAGGAAGGTGCCGTAGTCTTGGCTCTGTGTTCAGGATGTCTGGGTTGGAGCTAAAGGGAAAGGTAATTCCCTCTGATAAACACTTGTTACTTACCTGCTGGGCAGAGGGCAGAACCTGTCTAACTGGTGGTGGGCTGTTGCAATGAGGCTCTTTTCGGCTCCATATCAAGAGGATCATTAATGGCCACAGCGGGTGGAGTGAGATGCCCTGTGAGGTAATGAGGCTCACACACCCCGTAAAGCTATGGTGGAGGGGCTTTCTGTTCTGGGCTGGAGGCTGGGCCCTCCCCACTGTGGATTCTCTCCAGATCACCCCCTCCCATGGGGCTCAGGGGAGTGATAAGGTGGAGTCTTCAGGCAGCTGCTGAGGGCTCTGGGTGGTGAGGGCTGCTGGGGAGCAGTTATCCAAAACCACAGAACCCAAAGCACGCAGAAAGCTGAGGTCAGCTTTATCCAGAAGTGCCAGAAATGGCTGAAAGCCAGGGCCACCTGGTGGAGGAGGCGGAAAGGGCCGCCCGAGAAAACGGCAGGGATAGAGGCAGTGCCAGAGCCGGGCTGGCTGCCCTTGACTTCTCTGAGGAGCAGGGTGCGTGGGGCTGACAGTTACCGATTCTGTGGTTTTTCTCACGAGGCCCCACCGCTAGATCTGAAGGCAATTCCAGAGAATTTCAGACATGCCTTACACACAGGCGGCAGCACGGGAATGAGTGACTTTCAAAGATTAATTCTTAGAGAATAACTTCTACCTTAGATGTTTACATTTAAAAACAAATGATAAATTTCAGCAAGATCATTTTGCAAAGTCATTGGCATTTCTGTTTACTACTAAAATGAACTAAAAAAATAGTGGCAACAGGTAAATGTTTAATATTTGGGAAACGAAGGAGAACTGTTAAAAGAAAGATTTTAATTCTCAATAAGGAAAATAAAACAAGGCAAATAAATGGAGATATTTATTAAGTACAAATTAAAAATACAAGTATTTCATACCTATTTGAAATAGCAAAATAATAAAACTCAATGTTAATGTGCTTGTGGGATAATATTCACACGCACATATTGGTATGTTTTCTGGAGATCAGTAGATCAAAATGAAACAAACTGCCAGGAAAATAATTCCTGGGGAATATTCCCAATGGAATAAATCCCAGGAAAATAACAGACAGCAAGAGAGGTTATTTATATAAAGGTAATTGCAGTCACACTATTTATATAGTGAAAATCTGGCCATAACCTAATCACCTGATAATTTGATAATGGTTGTGCAAACTATTATGTGCCCTGACTGGGGATTGAACCTGAAACCATGGCATATCAGAACGACACTCAAATCAACTGAACAATCCAGCCAGGGCAATATCCCATCATATTAATAACTATCTTATATAATGAAAGAGTAATATTGAAATTGACCGTTTCTCTGGGATGCCTAAGCCACGCCCACCAGCCAATCAGAGCGCTGTGTGCAAATTAACCCAGCCAAGATGAAGGCCGGCAGTCACGGAGCTAGAGTAAACAGGAGGCTTCCGTTGCACTAGGAGTAAACTGTCTGCCTAGGCCAGCTGGACCTCACTCTGCTCAAGACAACATAGTTGCAATTATAGAAGCCACAGAGCTGAAGCCAACAGAAGGCTTCATTACCTGCCTAAGCTCAGCTTAAAACAACAGTTTCCATTATAGAAGATAAATAAACCCCAGAAACCTGCTTCCAGCCAGCCTTGCTGGGACGTTGGGTCAGTGGGAGCTGTGGGCAGCCTGAAAATGGCCCTCAGCCCGTCATCCCGGCTGCCCAGGCACCCCAGTAGGGACCCAAAACCTGAAGGGACTGTGGACAGCCTGAAAACAGACCTCAGCCCCTCACCCAGGCTGACCAGGCACGTCAGCAGGTCGACATCCCCTGAGGAGTCCCAGACTGTGAGAGGGCACAGGCCGGGCTGAGGGACACCCTCTCCCCCGAGTGCACAAATTTTGTGCACTGGGCCCCTAGTTAAAATCATAAATCTGAGAACTTTGGTGACACATTAGGTAGCATATGTAGATTAAAAAGTGGAATGAGTTTGTGATGTGGACATTGCTAACTGTCGAATTCTGTTTGTCCGATGAAACTGTCAGTGTTCTCAGGACTTCTCAGTGATCTAAATCAGTGCACCTTGGGCTTCCGTGTGATTTCATCATTTGGAGATGATGTTGGAAGATGGGTTTTGATTCAGTAGGACGAGGGTAGGGCCTGAGATTCTAAATTTCTGACGAGCTCCCAGGTGCTACTGGTTCTCCTATCACACTTGGAATAGCCAAGATCTAAATCTTTGCCACTTAGTATGGTGGCCACCAGTTATATGTGGCTATTCCAATTTAACTTAATTACAATAAAGTAATTAGAAAATGCAGTCCCTAAGTCTGACTAGCTCTATTTTAAATGCTCAGTAGCCATGTAGGGCTTATATCTTGGAAAGGTTGGGTGAGAGAACAATCTCATTGTCATAGGAAATTCAATTCGGGATAGTGTTGGCCTTCTTAATCAAAGACTTAAAGTGAAGGGGATTTTGATAAATGGAATTCTGTTTTTTCACTGACTCTATAGTTAGACCATAAATGTGTTATTCTCATTATTCTTTGTCTCTCAATGAGCAATCATTGCTAATAAATGGGTTTCAGTGTTTTTAAAGTGTTTTTAAAAATTGACTTTAGAGAGAGAGGAAGGGAAATAGAGACAGAAACATTGCTGAGTGAGAAACATTCATTGGCTGCCCTCCAAATGTGCCCAGACTGGGGGTTGAACCAGAAATGCAGGCATATGCCCTATTGGGAATTATACGGGCAACCCCTCGGTGCATGCATGGGAGGATGCTCCCACCAGCTTAGCCACTCCGGCTGGGCCATCAGTTTATATGTGTAAAGTGCATTTTTTAAGCAGGACTTTACTGCCTGTATTAGTCATCAAAGGATGTGGGTCTTGATTTCCAATGACTGAAAGTTCCCTGGATCATTTTTAAAATTTTCTGTGAATTGGAAATACTAACAATTGTCATTCCCCTCCCCCCCAGGCATTTGTGCAAATATTCTCACGATGTTCTCTCAGAAGAGAACTTTAGAGTCCTGAAGCATCATCAGATCTCGGGCCTGAACAAAGAAGAATTAGCAGTGCTTCTTGTCCAAAGTGACCCTTTTTTTATGCCTGAGGTAAGTTGTGATTCCTTGGTTTAAAAAGCAGGAAGAATCTGTAATTGGCAGTGCTGTATCATGGATGTGTTGGAGTAAGACCAGGAAGAAGCTCAGCCCCAGGGCTCTCACGGGGCAACACCAACAGATGGCTTCAATGTCTCTCACATCGATGAGATTCCAGCAGTTTACTTCCTGCTTGAAGGTTTATAAGAATTGGATTCTGGAATGTCTCCTCTTCTAAGCTGCTAGGGAGCCTTGTGTGAGCAAGTGTGATCTGAAAATGCAGTAGTAGGACTAATGGAATGCTTACTTTATTTATTTATCTTTAAATATACTTTTGTTGATTTCAGAGAGGGAGGGAGAGGACAGAGAGATAGACATAGGAACATTAATGATGAGAGAGAATCATTGATCGGCTGCCTCCTTGCATTCTCTCTACTGGGCGTTGAGCCCACAACCGGTTATGTATCCTTGGCTGGAATCGAACCTAGGACCCTTCAGTCCATAGGCAGATGCTCTATCCACTAAGCCAAACCAGGTAGGATACTAATTGATGCTTTATATCACCATGGCCTCCTGGCAAGGTGGGCTTTGAATGAAGGTTTTGGAAAATGACAGGGTATATTGGTTGAGGATACAGCTTAAGCTGTTGAAAATAAGGATACTCCAAAATGTAGTGATACAGATCCTATATAATAAAAGCCTAATATGCAAATTGACCGAACAGTAGAGCTACCAGTGGGACAGCCGGTCACTATGATGTGCACTGACCACCAGGGGGCAGATGCTCAATGCAGGAGCTGCCCCCAGCCTGCAGGCCTCAGGCCAGCCAAGGTGGGTGCCAGTGGGGGCCCCTGATCACCCCACTGGTCACTCCACAGATCAGTCCTGATTGCTGGTGAGGCCTAGGGACCCTCCCTGTGCATGAATTTTGTGCAGCTGGCCTCTAGTAAGATATAATTTTATTTCACTATCACTTGATGGTCCCCATTAGAGGTCATCAAATTATAGACTGTGGGCCTAAAGTGGCCTGCCATCTGTTTTTATAAATAAAGTTTTATTGGAATAGTCACACCCATTCATTTACATATTGTCTGTTGCTGCTGTTTTTTAAAAAATTATGTTTTTATTGGTTTTAGAGAGAAAGGGAGAGGAATAGAGAAATAGAGATATCGATGAGTGAGAAACATTGATCAGCTGTCTCCAGCACACCCACTATTGGGGATCAAGCCTGAAACCCAGACATATGCCCTCATCAGGAATTGATCCCATGACTTCTTGGTTCATAGGTCGACATTCAACCACTAAGGCAGGATGCTGCTGTGTTCTTGCTACAAGGGTGATTTGAGTAGATGCAACAGAAACTGAGTAGCTGATAAAGCCTCAGATGTTTACTATCTGGTCCATTACAGAAAAAGTTTGACAACTTTTGGTCTTGCCTAGATGTAGGAAAGCAGGTAGTGCAGTGGTTAGTAAATAGAACTAAGTGGAAAGCAAACAGATTCCTTTTCAAAAGATATGACCTGGACATTGTATTCAGCACATCTGCTCCCATCTCATTAGTCAGAGCTTATCACATGGTTACACTTAAATGTAAGGGGGCTGGGAAATGTAGTTTCTGGCTGGGTAACCATGTGTCCAGCTAAAACTTGGGAGCTTCTATTACTAGAAAAAAGAGAGGGAAATAGTAGATAATTGACATTCTCATCCATACAGGAGTATTCACTTGAAAATCAGAGGATGCTGTTTATTATTTTATTTATTATTATTATTATTATTTTTATTTTTTAGGAATAATAGTTTTTAGTACAAAGGTTTGTTTATATTTCAGAAAGTAAAATCAGATGGAGTATTACATGGAAGGTGAATTAAAAATGGAGGGTAGAGGATGCTGCTTAAAGAATGGTATCTAACCTAAGGAAAACCCTTGAGTAGAGAAGTTAGTGTCACATGAAAAGAGGCACAGAAACATAGCGGGAAGACTCAGGTGGAGTGGTGGGTGGGATGGAGATAAGGTAAGCAAGGTTGAGATTCAGACGTGCCTTTACACATGACAGCCGTTAGGGATCTCTGGAGGGTCAAATACTTTGTGACTCTAAGCCCAGCGTGTTTCCCTGAGGACTTAAAATACTTGTGACGTAAGGGATGTTTCTGAGCTGACCACTGAGCTCAGAAGAAACAGGAATGCAAGGCACTCTAAAAATTTGTTTGAGGAAGAGGAAGAGGGGAGGAAAATACATCCCGTTTCCCCTCCCCACCCCTGTGCATTCTTTTATCTAGGTACAAACAGATTTGTCTCTGTTTCCAGGAGCCCATGGTTTAGAGGTCTTGCCTTGGCCCTTGGCCTACTTGCCGGCCCAGTCCCCCATAGCTACCAGCATGGGGAAAATGCCGTACACACCAACCTCATTAAAGGTCCTATTGACAAACAAGCACCCTCTCCTTTCCCTTTCCTGTACAGGAACGATCAGATGAAGACTTGTAATGATACATGAGATTGTTGACCTGTGGTGCACCCTTAGTCTAGTGTTAAACTTGGAGGTTGGGAAAGGTCACCCATCAAGGTCTGATCTCTGCTTCAGTTCTCCCAAATCACCAAGGACTTCTTATAGCAAGTCCCTGGACAATAAGGGGAGTGACCACTCTTCCTTCTCTAGGGGAGGGGTCAGCAATTAAGAACCTACCAGAAGGAGCAGTTGAGGGATCCCAGCAGAGCTCATGAACAAAGCACGGTGAGGGTTCTCTTCGGGGATGGTCTTGCCATCCTTTCATCCCACGGAGTGTCCAAGAAGTGGGCAGTGGCCTCTGAGGCTCCCTTTTAAGAATTCAGTACCACCCTACTCAGTTTGGTTCAGTGGATAGAGTGTCAGCCTGCGGACTGAAGGGTCCCAGGTTTGATTCTGGCCAAGGGCACATGCCTGGGTTGAGGGCTTAATCCCCAGTGGGAGGCATGCAGGAGGCAGCCAATCAATGATTCTCTCTCGTCATTGATATTTCCATCTCTCTCTCCCTCTCCCTTCCTCTCTAAAATCAATAAAATAAATATATTTTTTAAAAAAGAGAGAGAATTCAGCCCTAACTGGTTTGGCTCAGTGGATAGAGCACTGGCCTGTGGACAGAAGGGTCCTGGGATCAGTTCTGGTCAAGGGCCTGTACCTTGGTTGTGGGCACATCTCCAGTAGGGGGTGTGCAGGAGGCAGCTAATCGATATTTCTCTCATGGATGTTTCTTTTTTAAAAAAATATATATTGATTTTTTACAGAGTGGAAGGGAGAGGGATAGAGAGTTAAAAACATCAATGAGAGAGAAACATTGATCAGCTGCCTCCTGCACACTCCCCACTGGGGATGTGCCTGCAACCAAGGTACACGCCCTTGACTGGAATCGAACCTGGGCTCCTCAGTTCGCAGGCCAACGCTCTATCCACTGAGCCAAACCGGTCAGAACTCATCAATGTTTCTAGCTCTCTATCCCTCTCCCTTCCTCTCTGTAAAAAAATTAATAAAATATATTAAAAAAAAAGAATTCAGTACCTATGATTAGTGGGTGGGGTCGGAAGGCTCATGCCTGCAGTTTATTTTTAACTAGTAACTAAATTGCCATTTACCACCTATCAGGGTTACGATCACAGGCTGGGAGACTGCACTGCTTCCTTAGCTATAGAAATTGGGTGAGCTGGTTTCTTTAGTGCTAAATTGATCAGAGCACTGGTAGATAAACATCTCTTTGAAAATGCTGGGCAAGATAAATCTCTAAAGGAGTGTTTTAACTTGGGGTGTTGAGCAAAATGTCTTCGTAGAGCTTCAGCAGGAGGGGGTCAGCCAGGTGCAGCTCGTTTCAAGACCATTGCTAAAGGAGGGTCCTTCCATGTCTCGAGTCCTGACCCTGCCACCGACTACCTGTGTGATCCTGGACAAGGCGTTTAATTCTTCTGGGTGCCCTTCATTTCTTGTCTGTTTTGCACTTGTTCAACTACACGTAAATGTGCCAGCAAGTGTTAGGCACTGAGTTAAATCTTGGAGGCAGCAGTGGACAGAGCACACCCTCTGCCCTAAAAAACTCAAAATCTTCCTACCTTTTCACTTCGCCTTGACCTATGAGAACCAACAAGCATCATCAGACAGACCTGGCTTCCTGGCATATAAACTTGTGAAGTAGAAATGTGCTCATTCAAGGAAGAAATGCGTTCGCTTGTTCTGGACTACTTTGGGCCAGGACCCGAGGTAGGGTCTTGCTTAGACATCAGCGTGGTGATAGGAATGTCCAGGTGTTATTTGTGGACTTGTTCATTGTTCTTTTTTTTTGCTCGATCCCCTCTGACATTGGCTGTCTTGTGTTAAGTGTGTTCCAGAATCAGGAGGAAGATTATATTTTGCCCAGCATATTTCCATATTTCGTGATTGAATCTGCTCAACCATGTGTTATAGGTAGACAGAGCAAATATATTTTACAGAAAAGGAAACAGGTTGGGAGTAAGTAATTCTAGGGAGGTGGTTTTGGGTCTGCAGACTTCTTTTTTTTTTAAAATATATTTTATTGATTTTTTTACAGAGAAGAAGGGAGAGGGATAGAGAGTTAGAAACATCAATGAAAGAGAACCATCGATCAGCTGCCTCCTGCACACTCCCCACTGGGGATGTGGCCGCAACCAAGGTACATGCCCTTGACTGGAATCGAACCTGGGACCCTTGAGTCCACAGGCCGACATGCTCTATTCACTGAGCCAAACTGGTCAGGGCCAGACTTCTTTTTTTAAAATGTATTTTTATTGATTTCGGAGTGGAAGGGGGAGAGAGAGAGAGAGAGAGAGAGAGAGAGAGAGAGAGAGAGATAAATATCAATGATGAGAGAGAATTATTGATTAGCTGTCTCCTGCACACTCCAGACTGAGGATTGAGCCCACAACCTGGGCATGTGCCCTGACTGGGAATGGAACTGTGACCTTCTGGTTCATAGGTTGACGTTCTACCACTGAGCCACGCCAGCTGGGCATCTGTGGACATTTAAACTAGCATCCTCCCGTCCTGCATCAGATGGCCTGGCCTCAGGCATAACAATGTTTCTTCTGCCCTCCTTTCAGTAGGAACTGCATCTCTGTAGAGCTAGATATACCTATTTCCATAGCCATACAAAATTATTTTCTTTGGTTAATCTTTTGGGCAGCTTTGCCACATTCTGTCTGGTAGAGACTTGATTCTGCATTTTCAACAGTCGTAGGTAAGACCCACCTGTCTTTTTAATGAATTGATATCTACTGGTGGGCCTTTCTCTTGGAGATGCCCTCATCATGTAGGGCTCACTTTGGGTCCTTTTTGGTCCTATCTATAGCTCACCATTTTACTCTGATTCATATTTCCTTTAGTGAGTCTGAAGGTTCCTTCTACCCCAAAGTCATGATCAGTTGAATATTAAGTCATTAAAGACTAGCATACGCATGCATTGTCCCCTTTGGCATATCTCTGCCTCTTTCTGAAATTTCTGTAGAGTCAAACTATCCTTAATGAATGTGTAGCAGACACAGGACGGATTTTTGTCTCTGACTCTCGTTCTCTCCTCTGTAGATATGCAAAAGTTATAAGGGAGAAGGCCGAAAACAGATTTGTGGCCAGCAGCCAACGTGTGAAAGACTCCACATCTGCGAACACTTCACCCGAGGCAACTGTGGTTTTGCCAACTGCCTCCGGTCTCACAACCTCATGGACAGAAAGGTGCTGGAGGTGATGAGGGAGCACGGACTGAGCCGGGAAGTGGTGCACAACATCCAGGACATCTGCAACAGCAAGCACAACCCGAGGAGGCCTGGGCTGAGAGGTAAGTCCTGTCTCCTTTCAATTATATATATATATTTTTATTGATTTTTAGAGCGAGAAGAAGGGAAAGAGAGAGGGAGAAAGAGGAACATCAATGTGAGAATCTAACATTGATTGTGCCTTCTGGGGATTGAGCCATAGCCTTCATGGTGCATGTGAGCCACATCAGCCAGGGATATACTTTCTACTTTTTAATGGAATAAAGAGAAATCACAAGGAAAGAAAAATCACCTATAATCTACCTCACCACGTCAAACCCTCTTCATTTTCCCTTTGAGACCTTGTCCACATTCATACAGAATTTTTACATAATCACAAGGGTGGGCAAAAGTAGATTTACAGCTGTTTGTATGCAAAATGATACAATAATTAAAAACCAATCAGGTTCTTAAAAATGTTTATCATTTTCTTTTCTTTTTTTATACATTTGTATTTTTTTGTTCTTATTAAAGTTTTTTAAAAAATATATTTTATTGATTTTTTTACAGAGAGGAAGGGAGTTAGAAACATTAATGAGAGAGAAACATCAATCAGCTGCCTCCTGCACACTGCCCACTGGGGATGTGCCCGCAACCAAGATACATGCCCTTGACTGGAATTGAATCTGGGACCTTTCAGTTCGCAGGCTAATGCTCTATCCACTGAGCCAAACTGGTCAGGACAAAGCTTTTTTAAAAAAATAAAGAATATGTAAGTTTTTTTTTAGATTGACCAGTTGTGACATTTTGTCACAATTGTTTTATCACTTTCTCTCTCTGTCCATTATATGCTCACACATACAACACTTTTGTATTTAAAACATTTGAGGTATGCTGTCATCAGGAAACTCCACACATAAATATATGAGCAGGTACCTCCTCAAGGCAAGGCCATTCTCTTACATAAACCACAATACAATTACCATAGGAAATTTAGTATTAATACATGCAATTTATTTTATTGTTCTCAGTACCGTTTCTTTAAAAATGTGTTTGTTATTTTTTAAGTTGTGGTAAAATAGAAGATACAATTGACTGTTTTAACCATTTTAAGACAGTGCAGTGGCATTAAGTACATTCACCTTGTGCAAGAATCACCATCATCCATCTCTAAAACTCTTTTAAAAAATATATATTTTATTGATTTTTTTTTTTTTTTTTTTTTACAGAGAGGAAGGGAGAGGGATAGAGAGTTAGAAATATCGATGGGAGAGAAACATTAATAGCTGCCTTTTGCACACCCCTTACTGGGATGTGCCCACAACCAAGGTACATGCCCTTGACCTGAATCGAACCTGGGACCTTTCAGTCCACAGGCTGACGCTCTATCCACTGAGCCAAACCAGTGATTGCTCCAAAACCTTTTCATCTTCCCAAACAAATTCTGTGCCATTAAGCAATAACCCTATTTCCCCAGCCCCTGGGAACCATTTTCCTTTCTATCTCTATGAAATTGATTACTCCAGAAACATCATAGAAGTAGAATCATATGGTATTTGCCTTTTTGTGAGTGTCTTATTTCACTTAGCATAATGTCTTCAAGGTTCATCCAATCCATGTCAGAATTTCCTTCCTTAAAATAATTATATGAAATGCCTTGGTGGGTGTTGCTCCGTGGTTGCAACGTTTGTCCATATACCGAAGGATACTGGGTTTAGTTCCCGTCATTGGCATATACCTGGGTTGCAGGCTTGATTCCCAGCCCTGGTCGGGGCTCATGCATGAGGAAACCAATTGATGTGTCTTTCTTGAATTGATGTTTCTCTCTCTCTCTCTCATTCCTCTCTCCCTTCCACTCTCTCTAGAAATAAACAGGGAAACTATTCCAGGGTGCAGATGAACAACAACCATAATTGTGTAAAAATGCACTTAATATAAGATTTACCATCTTGATAATTTCTACGTGTTCAGGGGCATTCCCATTGTTGCGCAACCAGTCTCCAGAACTCTCCGTCTTACAAAACCCGATTCTTATAATCACTCTCCATTTCCTCCTCCGCTCAGTTCCTGTTAACCACCATCTGGTTTCTGTTTCTTTGAATTTGACTCATATGAGTGGAATCACACAGTACCTGTCTTTTTGTGACCGCCTTATTTCACTTTGCATAATGTCCTCACAGTTCCTTTAGGCTGTGGCCTGTGTGAGGATGTCCTTCCTTTTTAAAGCTGAATAACGTTCTGTTGTACGTACACCCCACGTGTTGTTTATCCACTCATCATGGATGTTTGGGTTGCTTCTGCCTTTTGGCTACTGGGAATGTTGTAACGCTGTTTTGAACACGGGTGTACCAGTATCACTTTGAGACCCTGCTGTCAGTGCTTTTGTGTGTATACTCAGAAGTGGAATTGCTGGATCACATGGATCATCTGTGTCCCTGCTGTCAGTGCTTTTGTGTGTATACTCAGAAGTGGAATTGCTGGATCACATGGATCATCTGTGTCTACTTTTTTTGAGGAACTTCCAGGCCATTTTCCTCAGAAACTGCACTATTTTACATCCCACCAGCAACGTACAAGGGTTCTAATATCTCCATCTCCTTGCTAGCACTTTTAATTTTCTGCTTTTGTTTTTTTAAAATAATAGTCATCCCAATGGATGTAAAGTGAGTGGTACTATTTCTTAAGCATTTTTATATTCTTTAATGGTAGAAACACTTGCCAGTTTTTAATGTCTTTATGAGGTGGATATTGAAGAGGCGAATTTTGTGAAGCAAGTAGAATACCTAATTCTAAGATTCTTTTTTTTTTTATTACTGATTAAATTATTACATATGTCTCCTTTTCTCCCAATTGGCCTCTCCCCAGCAACTCCCCCTCACCCCATAATTCTAAGATTCTGTGAGAGGTAATAAACAATTAAACTTCCTTATAGTTGAGAAATGCTTTATAGTTGACAAGGAAAGGACTTGCTCCTCACAGCAAAATAGTGAAGAAAGGCAGGAGTGTTGTTAGCCTCACTTAATGGATGAGGAAACGGAGTCTTGGAAATTTTAAGTGACTTTTATTGCAAGCAGCTTTAAGTCAGTTTTAGGAGCGTGAAGGGTAATGCTATCTCTCTCTAAATATAAAAGGCTAATATTCAAAGTTCCCCTCTGGAGTTGGACTGGGAGACCAGTTCAATCGCTCGCTATGACGTGTGCTGACCACTAGGGGGAGGCGCAGAACAAAGGAAGGCCCTGGAGGCAGCCAGAAGGCCTCAACTGGCCCTGGTGGCCAGCCAGGCCTAGGGACCCTGCCCATGCATGAATTTCGTGCACTGGGCCTCTAGTGAATAAATAAATGTTTCCAAGGCCTCGCACCACTGGACAGTGGCAGAACTCGTTCTGATTCTATATCTGATGTTTTCTCTCCTGCACCACGGTGCTCTCTCAACAGGGGAACATCTGGAGGGCTGGTTTTTGGTGTTGTTTTTCTATATGAATTTATTTATTAACTTTTTCTTTTTTAAAAAAATATGTTTTTATTCATTTTAGTGAGAGAAGAAGGGGGAGGGAGGAAGGGAGGAGGGAAGGAGGAAGGGAGGGAGAAAGAGAGAGAGAGAGAGAGAGAAACAGAAACATTGATGAGAGAGAAACATCAATCTGCTGCTTCCTGCATGTTCCCTACTGGGAATTGAATCTGACCTCTTGGTGCATGGGATGGTGCTCAACCAACCTAGCCACACTGGCCAGGGTTATTTATTTTAAAAAATACTATTTTGTATTAGTTTCAAGTGTACAGCATGTGGTTAGACAATCATATCCTTTACAAAGTATTCCCCCTATTTCTAGTACCTACCTGGCATCATACATAGTTATTAAAATACTAGAGGTCCGGTGTACAAAAATTCCTGCACTGTGAGGGCGGGGTCCCTCAGCCCGGCCTGCCCCCTCTCACCGTCCAAGAGCCCTCAGGGTATATCCTAGTGACAACTTAGGCCAGCTTTCCTCTGTGGGAGGCTACTAGGCCGATCAGGGGAAGGCACCGCCCCCATCACCCTGCTTCTGCTGCCACTGCCGGCCCTCACAGCTACTGCGGCTTTGTCCGGGAGGATGTTGGAAGAAGTCCGGTCTATCTAGTCTAATTAGCATATTACCCTTTTATTAGTGTAGATTATTGACTGTATTCTCTATGCTGTACTTTACATCCCCTTGACTATTTTGTACCTACCAATCTGTACTTCTCAGTCCCTTCACCTTTTTACCCAGTCCCCCAACCTCCTGCCCTCTGGCAGTCACCAGTGTGTTCTCTGTCTGTGCCAATATGAATTTACTGTATGTGAGAGAGATCTTAACCTACTTAAGTAACTACTTTGTTGACAGGAGAAGGATGTTTGCTTTTACTATGTTCCTACTGCCCCTCTGGTTTGGAAGAGAAAGGACCTTCCCCACACACAATAGCACAACTCACACACCACACATATCAACACTCGTGTACACTGCACACACCACACATGCATACCACAGGCACACACTTTACATACATTCACAAACACATGTTGTCACACACTTCCTCCTATCTGCTTCCCAGGGGTGTGACTCAAGGTTCTAGAAACACCAATTCTTTTTTTTTAATATATATTTTATTGATTTTTTTACAGAGGGGAAGGGAGAGGAATAAAGAGTTAGAAACATCGATCAGCTGCCTCCTGCACACCCCCCACTGGGGATGTGCCTGCAACCAAAGCACATGCCCCTGACCGGAATCGAACCTGGGACCCTTCGGTCCGCAGACGGACGCTCTAGCCACTGAGTGAGACCGGTTAGGGCGACACCAATTCTTTTTTATATTGCTCACTTCCGTTTCGGCATTGGGTGGAGTGGGAGTGAGCAAGTTGAAGAACTTCAGGAAACTTTCTAGTTTAAGTGAATTTAGACCTTTACACTGTCACTTCATTTTTTTGTTTTAAGTTTTTGAATTCTTAACTTGTTAGGTACATCCACATCACAATATGAACAAAATCTAGGTGATTTTTTGGAAAATCCTCCCTAATTTGCACTAATCTGTCTCTCCATTCACCCTATCAGTGGTGGATAGCCCCACCTGAGTGTTTGGGGGCTTGGGAGCTACATCTGAGTCCCAGGAGTGAAGCTGACAGAGCCGGGGTCAGCCCGACCCTTCTCGTTGGCAGCCTGTGTTTTCTGCTGAGTAATGGAATGGCAGGATGCCTGCATCACCATGAATGCCCTTCTCAGGGTGTTTACACACCACATTAGGATAAGTAATTTGAAAGAACACGGATGGCAAACCTGGGAAGGCTGAGAGGAATCGTGGTCAGAACTCAATCATGTTTCCCAGTTGATAAGACCCAACGGTTGAATGTCGAACATGAACCATAAGGTGATTAGTTCCATTCCCGGTCAGGGCATATGCCCCGATTGCAGGTTCAGTCCCCAGTGGGGGCGTACAGGAGGCAGCTGATCAGTGTCTCTCTCATTGATACTTCTATCTCTCTATCCTTCTCTCTCTCTAAAATCAATAGAAACATACATATATATTTTAAAAAGAACTCAATCTTTTCAACGCTACTTTTCATTGTTTTTGTCTTTTCCTAGTTCCTGCTTCACGTAACCGGGACCCAGCATTTAGAGGTAGAAGCAAGAGTAGAGACCGGTTCTTTCAGGGCAGTCAGGAGTTGCTTCCATCTGCCCCAGCTTCGACTGAGGCACCCGGCACACCCAGTGCAGATCAGATCGGCCGCAGGTCTCCCCAGGATGATGTGCCTGTAGAGGATCTCACCTGCAAGTTCAAGCATTTGGGAAGTCTAGATGGCACTCCGCCTTCTTCATCCTCACCCAAGGCCACCATTCTGGGAGGAAACGGGCCGGTGGGAGGAACCCAGAGGTTTTCAGAGAATGGCCGTCCAGAGGACCTCTTCAATGGCGGTACAGCCAGCAGTCACCTCACTTCCGATTTGACAACTGCTTTCAACCGGAAGGTGCCCACGTCCTGGCCCAATGACCAAGGCACTAGTAGAGAGAATTTGTTTTCTCCTAGTCAGGCTGCCTCATACTCTCCTCTTGATTCTCCGCAAATACCTGAAACCGTGGCCACCAGAAGAGGTGTGGGCATGCTATCCCTGGGCCCCGCGAATATCGAGGGTGGAAGTAGGAATCCAGAAGTCCAGCGTTTCCCACTCTCTAATAATAATTCGAATGGAATGGCCACAGATACCATGTCCACGAGATCTTTAAATTACAAAACTGCAACCAGCAGGCAGAGAGAAAATTCATTACCTAGGAACCAGGAAATCAGAACCACTCTCCCTACCCTTGACCCCATCATTGTAGATGACGGTAAACAAAGAGAGAAGGTATTTTTTACTAGTGAAACTGTCCACAACGAAACCAATGGCTCTACTAAAGTTATATTCAAAACTAATGAGGCCTCTGAATTTGACTTAACATCAGCACTCAGAATCAGAGTAGATAAAGGTGTGTTAGGCTCTTCAAGTCAGACTCTGAGACCCCAGGCCCTGCACACACCGGGGGAGACCACTGCCCGCACATTGGTGAGCACTGTGCCCAAGGCACCACCTTTGACACCTTCTTCAAACAGTAGAGCAACAACCCCTGCGGCCCATGTGCGGAACTCCGCTCAAGTGTCTGTCACCTCTGCCAGCGAGCTTGCCACAAGGACACCCGGCTGTGCGTTGAGTAAGTCACTGAAGGACAAAAGGGGCCCCATGTCGTGTCCGCAGTGGAGCCGCTGTGGCTGGCAGTTTTGCTTAGGATGTTCCCCAGCGGTTATTAAAGGGCATCAAGTTTTAGAGGGATTGAGTTAAGGGGTGGTACTGGTAAGGAGACTGACTTAGAAGGTGGAAGGACCTACCAGTAGAAGAGTATGGAATAAACTGCTACATATATTGAGAACAGGAATACTTTGACCATGGGTTAAGAAGTCAGCATCACTGTCATGTGACCCTAGTGTGCATGTTTGTTTTTATGGAGGGCTTGTTCATGAGCAACACGCCAATCAGGAATTTTCTTGACCATGGCCCAGTTTTGGATATTCTCTCCCACCGTGAGATCAGGCGCCTTGATTTTTGGTTTAAAATTAAGATCAGCATACATGCCTCCTCTTCTCTTTTACAGATTCTGTATCTGACGTCGCAAATACCGTGGATGATCCCGGTTCAAAGGAAATTTGTCTTGACCATCTGAATAAGAGTTGTCAATATAGTGAGTAACTTAAGGTCTTTCTAGAAGTAGAAACTATTAATAGTGATGTGGCTAACATTTACTAAGCATTTACTATGTATGAGGCACAATGCTAAGAACATTACATGCATCTCCTTTAAACTTTACACCAACCCTAGAAATAGGTTCATTTTACAGATGGGGAACCTAGAGGCATGCAGATGTTACGACTTTATATGTACAAGTAGCCAGGTTGGATTTTGACCCTAAACTGCCCAGCCTGCCTGTGTTCTTTACCAATGCATGCTATTACACTTTCTTCTTTTGCAGTTCAGCTTTAGGTTAAATATTATGCTCATTCAGGGACCTATCTTTTCATGTACTAAAAACAAGCAAACAAACAACAAATTCAAAAAACAAAGGAATCCTAGCAGGCACCCTATTCAAAGTTCATTTTCTGTCATTATTTAGCCCTAGAGGCCCGGCGCACAAAATCTGTGCATGGGTAGGGTCCCTAGGTCTAGCCGGCTATCTGGGCCGATTGGGGCTGGCCTGGGCCTTCCTTCCCCAGCTGCTGGCTGGGGCCTTTCTTCATTCCGCACTAGCCCCTGGTGGTCAGCGCACGTCATAGTGAGCAATCGAACTCCCGGTCTCCCAGTCAAACTCCCAAGGGGACACTTTGCATACTAGCCTTTTATGTATATTGATTGTCTCTTGTGGCCATGCATACTAAAGACACCCATGCTCCACAGGCCCAGTCATGTGTTGGTCATTCCAGCTGAAGAGCCACGCCTGGTCACTGTCCCCTCCCACCAGGCTTCCTATAGAAATTATTCCCATGGGACTGTGCTTGGGACAAATTCCTGTCCTCTCACTTTTATATCTCTTCTCCCCTTCCTTCCTCTGTCCCAGGCTTGGACTTCATGTCTGATTTCGTTTGCTTGATCACTTAGTGGGTTTTTTTTTGCCTTTGAAGAGGAGGATTCTACCCTGGGCTCTCTAAATCAAGTCTTTAACTTAAAATTTTCTTTTTCGTTGTTGTAAAATATGTATAACATAGATTTAAAAAAAATTATTTTATTTAAGAAAGGAAGAGAGAGGGAGAGATACAAAGGGTAACTGTACATTTAGAATGACCTCAGATCTTCACGTGGGTAAAGGGACCTTTTGGGGAGTGGAGAATTGTTGTTTTCTGATG
Source organism: Murina feae (assembly GCA_004026665.1). Taxonomy (NCBI): domain Eukaryota; kingdom Metazoa; phylum Chordata; class Mammalia; order Chiroptera; family Vespertilionidae; genus Murina; species Murina feae. The sequence continues at coordinate 23,284 of PVJC01005027.1, forward strand.
AGTCTCTGGGTGATAAAGGAACCTGGAAATACGGTTATGGAGCAGTGCAGGCAGCAGCCAGCATGAGCAAAGGTGGAGACAGCCAGCATGTGCCTGCATGGGGTCCTGGCTGCATGGGAAAGGCAGGCCTTGATGGGAACGTGGGCAGTGGCCTTAGTTGAATTGGTTACAATCCCACTCAGCCCTCCTCTCTGTCTTTGTAGGAGGCTGCAACAAGGTTCACTTCCACCTGCCCTACCGGTGGCAGGTGATGAATGCAAACACCTGGGTGGACCTCCAGCCCATGGAGAGTATTGAGAAGGCCTATTGTGACCCCAAAATCTTCATGTAAGTTGGTGGCTGAACTCTGGCTTCTGAGATTCAAAGGAAATCACCAAAGGAAAGCATAGTGTTAGGATTATGGGAAGAAGACACAACTTTTCTTCAGAATCCCGTTCAAGTTTTAGATAAATATCACAAATGCCTACTGAGTTAATGACAAAAAAAAAAAAGGGTGGATTTGAAGTCATGCAGAGCCTGGATAATCCGAGGGATTCTGAGAATATTTGCTGACTCATGCAAAGTAAACAGTGACATGATTATTAGTTTAGATAATATTTGTCATTGTGTCGTGCAAATAAACACCATGCAGAGGCTGGTTGATATTTCTATCAGCTTATGAAAGAACTATTAAAAGTACTAAATGATTACCTCAAAAGAGCCTTTGGCTTAATGTCACAGTTTTAGAATATGATTTGAGCAATTTCGTATAGTTCCAGTGCAGAAGTTTGTTGTAAGTTTTAGCATTTTATAACTTCCTTTTTGTTTGCTGTTTTCTTTCTCCTATACCCTGATATCTCTGATTCTGTCAGGGCTGAAATAGGTGAGATCACATATGACAATATTTATAAGATGCATCCCAGTTTAATAAGGAAATTCCTTGGTGGGGGGAAATCTCATATATTTCATCATCTGCAAGTTTAGTGAATTTTTGGTGGAGATTCTGGTGCTGCATTTGGCCACTAGAGGGTGGAGGGTGGCATCAGCTATTTTCTTGTTTGTAGGTGAATTTTGCCCCCTCTCCAGATAAATTTGAAGTAGGGTTTCTTAACCTTAGCACTATTTACTTTTGGGCCAGAAAATAATAATAATAATTGTTGTTGTTATTATTATTATTATTTTTGGAGGGGGTTGGTGTAGCAACATTGCTGGCCTTTAACCACTAGATGTCAGTTGTGATAACCAAAATGTCTATAGACTTTGGCAAATGTCCCCCTGGGGATAAAATCATTCCTAGTTGACAACCACTGATCAAGCATTTTGGTGTTAGGACCCCTCTACAGTCTTAAAATGTATAGAGGATCCCAAAGAGCTGATTATATGTATTATAGCTATCCACATTTATCATAGTAAAAACCAAAAACTGAGACAAATTATTGATTCATTTAAAAGTAAATTCATTACATGTCAATATAAATAACATTTTATATAACTATATATAATTATACAGTTATGTGCACATAACCATAACTGTAGATATGTATAACTAAAAATAACTGTTTTCCAAAACAAAAGCTCATTGAGAAGAATGATAATTGTTTTATGGTTTTGGAAATCTATTTTGAAATCACACATGATATGGCCTCTTGAAATCTCTACTGTACCTGTGAGAGTACGAAAGTGAAAAAGGCACATAATGTCTTAATATTATGAAAATAATTTTGAACTTGCTGACTTCTCGAAAAGGTCTTCGATAAACAATTGAAAAAACTGACCTACTGTGAGTTTCTCACTCACTTTCTAAACCTGAACCAGTTTCTTTATGTGGACACTGTCTTTTTGGGATAGTTTGTGAGGAAAGAATTCATTTTGTGTTACCATTGAATATGGGGTAGGGAAGCGACATTACCTCTCTGTGCTTTAGCTTTTTTATGTGGTAAGACTGGCAGGTGTATCAAGAAAATCTGAAGATCCCTTTCAGCTCTAAAGTATCAGTTCTATGCTTTTGTTAGGGAAGACCGGATTGTAGAAAACAGAAGTCAATGAAGCATTTTGATTAACTTTAAACTCCCCCCCCCCCCACTCCCATCAGCATTCCTTTCGGAACTTTAAAAATCGATTTCCAGAAAATGACTTGTGGTGTTAATCCCATCCGACGTATCTCCACACCTTCGTCCGTCACACTGCTGGAGAATTCTGTCTTCACCACAAAATGGATCTGGTATTGGAAGAGTGGATATCACGGATGGGTTCCGTATGGGGAGAAGGTGAGTTCCATCCCTCCCCTGGAGGCGCGTGTTTAAACTTGCCAACTCCAGGAGAAAACCATTACTAACATGTTTGACGCCTCCATGGTCACCCATGGAGAGTGGATGTGGTGGAGAAGTGGTGCTTTTTGCAGTATACACAACTGTTTTGGCATTGTTTTCGCAGGCATGTACTGTGATTGCAATTATAAACAAAGACATATATTAATGTTAAGAAATCCCTTGAGATGTGAGTCCGCTGCATGTCCCTCTGTCCTCACTATCAAGGATTGGGGTGGGACCTTGAGATAGCTTTCTATGTATTAGTGCATAACTGTACAGATCACGGCTTCCAGAGAGAAAACGGGGAGAGTGGGGGACCAGCCGGCTGACACAGAGGGTCACTAGGGTTCCCTGTCTGAATTCAGAGGAACTTGAGAGGGTGGGCCTGGAGCATTTGAGGCGTACTCACATAGGGACATGCTAATTGGGGTAGACATTTAGATAAGCAGAGCTTGTCTCTAGTGTCCCTTCCTCTTTTTGATGCATAGGATTAAAAAGAGAGTAAGAGAGTCCGGCTGATGTAGCTCAGTGGTTGAGCATCGATCTATGAACCAGGAGGTCATGGTTCGATTCCCAGTCAGGGCATATGCCCGGATTGTGGGTTTAATCCCCAGTGTGGGGTGTGCAAAAGGCAGCCAATGAATGATTCTCTCTGATCATTGATGTTTTTATCTCTCTCCCTCTCCTTCCTTTCTGAAATCAATAAAAAAAAATATTTTTTAAACAGAGAGTAAGAGAAAGGAGGAGCACACATAAGCAGCCAATGAAAGAAGAGTAATGAGAAAGAAAAAAAAAAAATACAAGAGATTAAGTTAAAGCCAAAGACAAAACAGCCACAGGGAACAGCAGCAGCGTCAGGTTCGACATAGTTAGAAGTTGCTGAGCCGTGAATCTGGCCCTGAGCTGTCTGGCTGCCAAAGCAAACAAAGAGGCAAGCTGTCACAGGATCCCTGTGTCTCTTTGGGAAGAACACACCAGTTCCTCAGGAGAAGCACTGCTTTTTTCTGTGAATGGGGCTGAGAAAAACATCTGCCACGGGGCCGGGTGGAAGGGACCCTGAGTGCTGTGGCGAGAGGGTCTCCGCAGTCACCCCTATAGCCTGTGGTTTCCCAGCTGTTCAAGCCTCCAGCACAGGTTATCAAACAACCTTTCCCGGAACCCCAGCGGGATAACAGAGCTGCCCTGGGGAATAGGATAGGGCCTCAGAGCTTGGTGTCTTGACCCCTTTGTCGCCTCTCTGCTGGGCTGGCCTCTGGAGCACCTTGGGGTGAAATCTCCCGTGGTGTTGAGCTTTGTACAGGTTCTTATGATCAAGCCAAGGATGATGTCAACGTGCAGTTTCTTTTTTTTTAAATATATTTTTATTGATTTCAGAGAGGAAGGGAGAGGGGGAGAGAGAGAGAGAAACATCAGTGAGGAGAGAGAGTCATTGATCAGCTGCCTCCTGCACGCCCCCTACTGAGGATCAAGCCTGCAACTCGGGCATGTGCCCTTGACCGGAAGCAAGCCCGGGACCCTTCAGTCTGCAGGCAGACGCCATACAGTGAGCCACACCAGCCAGGGCAAGGTGCTTTCTTAGAAGTGATTCTGTGAGGTGCCTGTGGAAATAGAAATTACAGTCAAGTTAGTTAGCTTTGGTTAAAATAAACTATAGGCCTCAGTGGTTCTTTTGTCAAATAATTGAAATTTTCAGTAAGCTAAGGGAAGAGCGTTGGGGAATATTTGCATTTTAATGCCATCAGGGTTCCAGAGATTAAAGGTGGGAAGAATGGGCGATCTCAGTGAGAACTTGAAAGAGACAGTAAGCATAAAAAAAGTCATAAAAACCACAGGAAAGGACCAGTCAGAAGTGAAGAGAACAATATCTGCTAATAGGGACTTACATCCAGTCTGCCCGTGGGCTGCCACCCCTGCCATAGATGGGGACAGTGGAACGGTGGCCTAGCCTGTCCGCTTGCTAGAGTCGACATACTTCCCTTTACCCACCATTCTGATTTCAGATGCTTCATAAATGTCTCGAGGCCTGAGAGTATATCTTTATGTTTTGGGGGTATTTCTATTCCCTTTCATATAGTCCCCGTCAGTGGCAAATTCAAGTGCTTTCCAGCGTTGTGGACTAACTAGAGATGTAGTCCATTGTGTTTGCTTACTCTGGCTCGATGCGGAGGAGGAGAAGTGGGTCATTTACATTTGGACAGCAGTGCACCCACTGGAGCTTTACCTGCCGTCGCAGCTTGCCCTGCTTTCTCGTGTGATGGGCTAATGGAGCCACCAGGGTCTCCTGCATGCTGGACTGCTGGATTCTGTTAGCAGGGCAGACACGATGTCCATACGGCGGGTCTGAGATGCTCGGTACACTTGGGTCATATTTTATGGAAGGTGTAAAAAAATTACTGCAGCCTAGCAGGTGTTCCTCAGTGGATAGAGCATTGGCCTTCGGACTGAAGGGTCGCTGGTTCAGTTCTGGTCAAGGGCACACGCCTGGGTTGCAGGCTCAATCCCCTGTGTGGGGCATGCAAAGAGGCAGCCGATCAATGATTCTCTTTCATCATTGATGTTTCTATCTCTCTCTCCCTCTTCCTTCCTCTCTGAGATCAATAAAAATATAATTAAAAGAAGATTATTGCAGAGAGCTATATTTTTCCATCATCCACCAAGTATAGTTCCTTCAGGGTAGACTGTTCTCTTCTGGCCCTGGGATGAAGAAAAGTATAAAACAGGAGCCTTTACGATCTGGTTTGGGAGGCAAGATAATCCCTCTTTAAATCCCAGGGCTAAAATAAAATTACGTAAGATGCAGTGGTAGAGATTACTTAAAAGCCTACCGTTACTTAAAAGTCTACTTTTTTTTTTTTTAATTAGGGCGACAATCAGCAAATTTCAAGCATTGATTCCTCATACCTGGAGTCTGTCTTCGTATGCTCTCCGAGGGGCATTGTGCCGTTCCATGTGGGTTCTGAGAACTTTGAGCTGAGTTTCCAAGGTAAGAGTCTGCGTTTGGCAGTGGTGCCCGTCGCTGGAATGGGCATGAGTGGACATGCAGGGGGGCAGCCGAGAGATGTGGGTTCAGGGTTCTTTTAGCAAGATCAGCAGTGTGGGGCGTGGAAGCCAGTGGCCAGCGGAAGACCCATGCTCTAGCCTTGGCTCTGACATGCAGTGGCTATGTAACCCCGGGAGCAGCCCCTGGCCTCTCTAGGCCTCATTTCTCTCATCTGTCAAATGGGGGCACTGGGCTAAATGGTTTCTGGGCGTTACTTCCAGCTTCACCATTCTAAGTTTCAGATTCTGGGCATGCTGCTTCCCAACTGAGGCATACTTTTCAGGTGCGGGTGACGACAGTGGAGACCCTGGGCCTGTGGGTGCCTTTGGGGTAGTAGAAACTTGCTGATCCTCTCAGGCGTCATCCTCTAGGTCACCGTTTGGTTTCACACATCACGTTTTCTAAAGATCTGCCTTCTGCTGTGTTTGTCTCAGCCGCCATGGCAAGGTCTTCTGGTCAGCTTCTACCCCTCTGTCTGTGTGTTCAGTAAACAATCCGGGCAGCACTGCCCTCCCTGTGACTGTGCGGGCCCACAGGCTGCACCCTTGGGACACTCCCTGCAGCCCTCTAGGAGAGGAAAGATGAGCACGTCAGCTGTAAGCTGTAGACACGCCTGAGTTTCACAGAACAGCAAGAAGGTCTGTAAGAGGCGAGAGCAGGCACAGAAGCTTGGCTGTTTTACGAGCTGGAAATCAGGAGAAGGTTGTGACATGGTCTGATTTGCCCTGTTTGCTCTTTGGTTGCTGCATAGCTTTGTTTCATCTTACAGCAACTATACTGAGTCATAATTGCTGCAAAGATGCCCATGCATTTGGAGCGTGCCATGGGACGAATGTTGACCAATGCATGCAACTTCTGTCCTCATCAAGACAGAGAACTGTCAACAATCCAGAAAGTCTCCTCATGCCTTTTTGCCATGAGTCTTCCCCTGCCTCCAGCGGCTCTGCTTCCCGTCACTAGCGATGTGTTTGATCTGTTCTGGAACTTCCTGTCAAGAGAATCTGTTGGTGTGGGCTGTGTCTCCAGCTGGCTTCTTTCCCTCACAATAGAGTCTTGTAGATTCAGCGATGTTGTTGCATGTATAGTTCTTCCCTTTTCATCGCCGAGTAATATGCCCTTGCCAGGCTCTGTCGTGGTGTGTTTATCCACTCACCTCTGGATGGGTATTTGGGTGGCTACTGGGAACATTCAACTGCAAGTCTTTGTGTAGATATAGGATGTCATTTCTCTTGGGTAAATACCAAGGAGTGCGATTGCTGTATCACATGGGCAGAGCATGTTTATAAGAAAAGGAAATCATTGTAGCAGTGCATACAAGGATTTCCACTTCAAGGCAGTCACTCTGGTGAAAGCTTGGGTCTCGGTCTATAACATGCGTGAATTGAAAATGACATTTCATACTTGACGTAGGAAAAAAAAAAAAACCCTTCAAAATATATAATTATGTCATGTGATGACACCTCATCATTAATGCCTGGTTTAGGGCAGCTTACATGGATGATGCCTTGTTATCCGGCTACCCTAGCTCTCTTCTTTACCACCTGACTTTGATTTATTGCTAAGATTAGGTTCATTGCTAAATGCTGTTTACCTCTTTGTTTTCTGGGTCTTATAAAAGGGGCAGTGAAGTTTACAAGTTTTTATCTTGAGCAATTTTCATCCAAAAGGCCTTTCTCTATTTATACACATACTAGTCAGACATGAATATTTGCTGTTTTACTAGCCTCTGAAAAATAACAATAAATCATTTTCTAGGGCTAACCCTTAATTCTTGTTGGTTTTCTTTTTTTCTGTCTAAAGGGATGATGCAGACAAACATAATTTCCAAGACCCAAAAGGAGGTCGTCAGAAGACCAACATTTGTGTCTGCCCGGGATATGGCGCAGATGAAAAGTGGGCCAGAGTAAGTGTTCTGAAGCAGTGCTTGCTGGCAGGTGTCTGCGGCAGTCAAACCCTGATCCCATCAACTCACTTGAATTTGGAGCCTGTTTTTTTATTTTTTTAAAGCTATGTTTTTATTGATTTTAGAGAGAGGGGAAGGGAGAGGGATAGAGAGATAGAAGCAACTCGGAATCGAACTGGTGTTCTCTTGGTTCATGGATTGATGCTCAACCAGTGAGCCACATTGCTGGGCTGGAGCCGATTGTCTTTTTTTTTTCCTTCTTTTTAATTTTGTTTTATTGCTTAAAATATTACAAAGGGTGTTAAATAAGTCTCCTTTTTTTCCCCTTGACCTTCCCCCCTCCTCTCCTACCCCTCAATGTCTTGTGCCCATTGATTATGCTTATATGCATGCATACAAGTCCTTCAGTTGATCTCTTAACTCCCCCACAACCCTCCGGAGCCTTCCAGCTGTAGTTTGACGTGGAGCCTATTGTCTTGACGTTCCTGCATGCATTCCATTGCAGCTCCCTTTTGCATTGCCTGTGAGTGAGGTGTTTTGAAGCTGCACAGTGTGACGGGAACAACACTAGCGTAGGAAATCTATCTATAACTTATAGGGGACTTTGGGCAAATCTCTTAACGACCCTGGGGCTCCGCCTCTGTAGTTGGGAGTGGCTGGGTTACTGGGGTGTGCCTAGAAAATGATCAAAAGTGCTGCGTGTTGTTTTGCTGTGGGCTCTTGTGTGTATCCTTAGTTTTGTTGAGAGAATTTGTAAAGGTGGGAGGCTGTGGAAGAAATGGAAAGAAAAAAGGGGTGAGGTAGCTGAGCAAGGGGATTTGGAGAAAGATGAAGTTGACAAAGGGGATTTTTAAAGGAAATTTTGCTGTGGGGAATTCAATGTAACTCTCCTGTGTGCTCATGAAACTCAGTAAAATCTACATTATCCATGAACATTTTTGGAGTTGGATTTTTTTTCGGAGTGATGTGTGATTATGTAAAACAGGTTTCAAGCCTGACTGGTGTCCTCAGTAGTTGCAATTCCCGGTCAGGTTCCCATTTTGGTCAAGAATCTTAGATAGCCCCAGCTGGTTTGGCTCAGTGGATAGAGCGTCAGCCTGCAGACTGAAGGGTTCCAGGTTTGATTCCAGTCAAGGGCACATGCCCAGGTTGTGGGCTTGATCCCCAGTAGGGGCGTGCAGGAGGCAGCCAATCAGTGATTCTCTCTCATCATTGATATTTCTCTCTCTTCCTCTCTGAAATCAATAAAAATATATTTTAAAAAAAGAATCCTGTATAATAAAAGGCTAATATGCAAATTGTCCTCTCCACTGGGAGTTCGACTGGGAGTTCAGCCAGGGGGCGGGGCCAGCTGGCCAACTACCCGCAGCCCCTCCCCCTGGCCAGCCAGAGCCCACCCAAGCACAAATTCGTGCACCAGGCCTCTAGTACTATGTAAGTAGTGCTTTCTACTTCTTGTCACTTTTTATGAAGAGGTCCGAAATGTCTGATTGCCATGTCTTTAGTGATGAAGATGGGAGCGTGGGCTCATCATTTCAGTCTGGTCCCTCCATTGTAACATTCTTTATCTGATCTCCTACTCAGTGGTTTTAGTAGCTATTGATAATCTTTGTTTAGATCTATTATTTCCTGAGGGGCTACAAAACGGTGTTTTTCTAATTCTCTCGGTTCTTCTGTAGTTAAATGCTGTGACTTGTCTATAAAGAAGACTTTTACTCATGCATGGTTACCTTGAAATACAGTTCATAGGCAGCCGGATTCTTTCCCCTGTAACTTTTAATATCCTTAAAAGTTTATCATTTGACAAAGAAGCTAAGGGACACATTTACTTACTGCTAACAAATTAGGACGTTAGAAAATTGAGCAGAACTATAAAAGAGCCCTAGCCCGCTTGGCTCAGTGGATAGAGCGTTGGCCTGATGACTGAAGGGTCCCAGGTTTGATTCTTGTCAAGGGCACATGCCCAGGTTGCGGGCTCGATCCCCAGTTGGGGGCGTGCAGGAGGCAGCTGATCGATGATTCTTATCATTGATGTTCTATCTCTCTCTCCCTCTCCCTTCCTCTTGGAAATCAATTGAAAAAAAAAAAAAAAGAATCAGTGCTGAGCCCCTACCCTGCTCCCAGCGGGAGGGACATGAGGTCCCTGGGCCGCCATAGTCAGATGGGGTCCTGGTGGAGGGACCGGGGAGCGGAGCTGGGTTTAAGTGACACTTCTCCAGATGAAAGCTTAATGGAGGACTGGCCTGTAGAAGATAAGGCTGTGGAGCCACGGGCAGAAGGATTGCTTTCTCACTACCTGCTGGGTCTGCAGAGATTGAAACCAGCCTCAGGAACTCACACAGAACCAGCTGTATTATTAGACGCACGGGGACAAGAGGTTTCAAAATTTAAAGAATGTCCTTCTGTGTTGGATATTAATGCTTCGTTCGCTGAAGCCAAACACTATGATGCCAAGTTGGTAAATATAAGGAAGGAGGTGCTGGTGCTTCACAAAAAGACATCGAAGTTAAGAAAAAAACACCCACAAAAAACATTAACCTGCAGCAGAAGAGGCAGAAGAAGAGTTGGAAAAGGAACAGCAGCGAGAGGAGGAATTTGAAAGAGAAAAGCAGTTAACTGAGGACGTGAAAAGTTGAATGTGTTAGTCTGTTCTTCCCATCCCTGTCCCACCTGCTTTGCATTTAAGAAGACTTAAGTGCAGACTGAAGTTAAGGTGGTGCCTCATACCCTGTATTCTGATTTGAAATCCTTCCAGGAGTGCTGTGTCTAGTGTTCATTTTAGCCATTTAAGAAGCTTCCCCCCCACCCCCCGCCCCGCGCCCTGCCCTCCCCATTAAGTAAAAGACAAAACATCACTTGGTTGGATATTTATGCATAATTTTTCCATTTTTGTTTTACTATATTTTAAAATTCAGTATTTTGGCCTTGAATCATATATGAACTGGAAAATGGTTTGCTTGTTTTTTAAGTGGTTAAAAATTAGTATGAGTGTTTTAGTTTCTTAATAACTGTGGAATTAAGTTTCAGTTTCTTATTTTATGAAATGACTTGCCTCTTTTAGAATACAATGTTGGCTTTTGACAAAAAAAAAAAAAGAATTAATGCTTTTACACTTAAATAGCATTTAATTAATTTACCAAAGTTGGAATAATTTCTCCATTTTTTAAAAAGCATGATTGCTGGCACATCTGTATCAGAAATATGCAGGGATGTAGTCCAAAGAAAAATACCAGGAGAAAATTATCTGAGAAATCTTTGCTTAGTGGCTGGAAGTTAAGGACAGAAAGTACTTGGGCTTATGGGACAGGGGACAAGTGAATTGTTACTCTTTCTTCTTTGTAGCCGTCGGCTGGCACAGACCCTGCCAGAGGCTGCTACCTCGGTATTTCTTCCTGAGCAGAAGCTTTCCTCCCCACCATTGAATGGATATGAGGTACTTGGTTTTTACTTTTCGGTGGGTGGCTGTGGGCAGGTGGGGAAAAGCCCTTTACGACAAGTGTGTGTATTTGTTTGAATGAATTGCTTCTGTGAAACTCTGGGGTCAGGATTTAAAGGCGGGCGGCTAACTGGTGAGCGTGTCCCGTTCCCCAGGGACGACTGCCCTGTCCCAGGAGCCTTGTCGTCTCCAGAGTCTTGCCACACGGGATCTCTCTGGGGCAGACCCTCTCACAACCCTGTGAGATAGATGTTAGTACCTTACTTTATGGGCGAGAAAACGGGAACTCGGAGAGTGGAAGTGACTTGTCCACTAGTTGGAGTTCAAAGGCTGGTTTCAAAGGGGCAGACACACAAACCTTGCCTCAGCCAGTCACCCGGTGCAGCCGGGGCGAAACTTCCTCCGTCCTTGAGCCTGCGCGTCATGCTCAAGCTCGGGGTACAGGCTGCTTTGCTCCGGCTGCAAGGGCACCTTTGATGGCCTTTACCTCGCCGGGTCACTCAACTAAGGCATGCACCTTGGCGGGGGAGGGGGGGTCTCCCTTTACCTCTAGGCATAAAGCTTCGTTAGCCATGTCAGCCTGAACAGACAGGCTCAGTGCCAACTAGTTCATCACTGGAATAAACTGCCAGACAGGGCGACCTAAACCAGCTCATCCCACCTGTTGTCAGAGGCCTGACAAGGATACTCAGTGGCATAGGGCGTCACCCATGTGGCCTTCGCATGCTTTAAATGTGTCCTGTTTCACATTTTTACATTTAAATTTTTTTTTTAGCTGTCAGAGATCAATAGCTATTGCGCGGAATATGCCAAAGTAAGTGGGTGTTTTAGAGCGACAATGAAACACGTCAAGATTGAGAAGATCAAGAAGCTCAAGAACCCACAGCTCTGGGATGCTTTTGAAAGGTTGGTGGCCGCGCGATCAAGTTTCTTCGCTAAGAGTTTAAAGGGATTAGTTAAAGCCTGTCCTGTAAGAGGTGTCGTCACTGGTTTCTTTCAGTAGTCAGCAGTTCCTTCGGTCTCTGGTTTTCATTGTCTACACTGGCGCTTCTCTCAGCGTTAGTTTTATAATCCAGTGATTTCACGTGTCTATCATTTAACAGTTTCCACCAATTTCGTTTTCTAAAGCTGTTTTCTTAAGGTAAGTAGCTCCATCATGAACGCTGGTGAAATGAAATTTTAAGGCAATTAGACTCTAGTTGGCATGAATGTTGTTCACCAGTGTGGGAGAGAAATGTTCTCGGCATTAAGTTTCACATTTCCTGTGTTAGGAAAAAAAAGGAGATGAACGTCGCGGAAAAGTACCTATTTTGTGCCACACGCCGCTTTTACGTAGATTCTATCTGCGCGAATAATTTCGACTGGACCTTGCATGAGACTCCTGAAGCTACCTATGGAAAAGGTTTGTGCTGGAACAGAGAAACCTGGCGCATAATGTGGGCTGTGCATTGTTTCTGTTATGAGGTTGTGTGATTATTTTGTATTAACCAGAAAGTCTATAGTTATAGAGAGAAAATAAGCTCACCTGCCTTAAGTGCCCAATTTGGAATGATAAGTTGACCTGGGACTTGATTGCCACATCTTAGTCCTGCTCCTGTCTTCCGTTTTTCAAAGAGAAAACTTCCCTTTTTCCTGAAACACCTTAATTCTCTGAGACTCTTTGATCTCATTCACACTTGCAAGCTACTCCACCTGTTGGCTACATTGTCTACCATTATTACTCAGTTCTGGCTGTGGCTCTTTCTGACCATGTCCATCCCCTAGAAGCCACTTGAAGTAGCCTCCATTGCCACGAAGAGGTTCTGATAAAAGATGGGAGCAGAGGCTTCTCCATTGCAGGCCATGCAGTGTGGGAGCCCCTTACACGCCCAGCGTGGTTCAGGGTTCCTGTTCAAGGTTTGGGTTCTGGAGGAGGCCGCACACAAAATGAAGAGAGAGAGACTAGAAGAGAATCAATTTGGAAACTGGGGGACCAGGCGTGGAGCCTACCTCTAGTGGGTCAGACTGCCCACTAGTGCCTGGGTCTCACCAGCCTTTTATTGAGTCTCTGAGAAAACAACCATATCCTTAGGCAGGAAATTCCAAGCAAGAATTTACATGTAATTAATTAACAGGTGGGGTTTGCTTTAACTAACAATGTTTCAACTTAATGGGTGCATAGCTCTGACCTTTCAGAGCAACCAAGGTTGGTGAGAACAATCAGTTTCCAGCAATGCGGGGTCACCTGGGGACTGAAGTCACACAGGTCTGTCCACACATGAAGTCTTTTCAGCTCTTTCTGTTTGCTCCTAACCTCCTTCATGCAATTCTTAGAAACAAAACCAACAACAACAAAAAAGTCTCTCGTCTTAAAAGGAACATGTAATAGTTTATCAAGGGTCAAGGTGGGCTCAGTTCATACAGCTAAGATTAAAATCATACACGCACACCTCAAAAAAGCAAGAAGCCAGTTAGTCAGCAAATATTTTAATTGATTTTTTAATGTTTTTATTGATTTTAGAGAGAGATGGAGGGAGAGGGAGAGAGAAAAACATCTATGTGAGAGAGAAACATCAGTTGGCTGCCTCCTGCATGCCCCCTACTGGGATTTGAGCCTGCAACCTGGTCATGGCCCATGACTAGGAATCAAACTAGCAACCTTTTGGTGCATGGGTTGATGCTCAAGCAACTGAACCACACCCTCCCGGGCAGTCAACAAATATTTTTGAGTACCTGCTATATGCTAGATGTTGGGGACACAGTGGTAAACAAATTAGACATGCTGTTCCCTCCCCAATTATTTCACATAATTATAAAATGATTGCATGTGCAGCTGCTGTGTAGGAAAAGAACAGTTCTGTGGACACTAACCCAGCTGGAGAGGTGTTCCCCAGGAAAGGCAGATAGGGGTTCATCTGCCTCCTAGAGTGAGTCAGCATGTAGAGTGAGAGACAAGTGATGGGAAGTATGGCCACACGACAGATTTTAGACTTGACCCTTAGAGCACCGGAAGCTAATGAATAGTTTAACTTGGAGAATGACTTGATGAGAATTTCATACGTTTATTAAATTTAAATGCAGAAAGTGGGTGGCCATCTTGAGTGAGATATAACATATGTGAAGTTTAAAGCTATCCGTTTCTCAAAGTCTGTGTCAGAACTCAGATTCTGATCTTAGAAAATGGAAATACAGAGCCCTGGCGGCATGGCTCAGGGGTTGAGCGCCAGCCTATGAACCAGGAGGTCATGGTTCGATTCCCAGTCAGGGCACGTGCCCAGGTCGTGGGCTCGATCCCCAGTAGGATGCAGGACGCAGCCAGTCAGTTATTCTCTCTCATTATTGATGTTCCTATCTCTCCCTCTCCCTTTCGGAAATTATGTAAAATATATACATTAAGAAAATGGAAATACGGTATCTATGCCTTCCCATTACTGGCTCTGATTGTGACATATGTGAGTGCTCAGTCTTTTATAAATAGCAGAGGGCCGAAACCCTCTGAAACAGAAGTTAATGGTTTGATAGTGTCGCTCACTTGCTGTCATTTTTCCGTGAACTTGGTGAAAGAGGAGAGTTAACAGCCAAGAAAACACCCTGTACAGCAAGCACATGGTCTGCACTTCTCACAGAGAGGCAAGGTGTTTCTCAAGGAATTTTGTCTTTTCTCATACCTCCCTCTCTTGTGAAGGTCAGGGAGTGAGTCTTTTGCTTAGTTTGTCTCTTGTTACACAGGATTAGGAGGAGTTTTCGCTTGCTTTGTATTTATGTTGAATGTTAGCTTTACGCTCTCATCACCCATGATGCTATTAGCCCTGGCTGGATAGACTGGTGTGAACCCCTGGGTCCATTACCTTAAAAAGGTCAGTCAGGCCCTGACCGGTTTGGCTCAGTGGATAGAGCGTCGGCCTGCGGACTGAAAGGTCCCAGGTTCGATTCCGGTCAAGGGCATGTACCTTGGTTGTGGACACATCCCCAGTAGGAGGTGTGCAGGAGGCAGCTGATCGATGCTTCTCTCTCATCGATGTTTCTAACTCTCTATCCTTCTCCCTTCCTCTCTGTAAAAAATTAATAAAATATATTAAAAAAAAAAAAGTCAGTCAGTTATCCTAAAAGAGGCTGTTACCTGCACCGTTTTGCATGTGACTGTGTTTAAGGGGTATTGAACAAATAAGACATTCCTGGAAAAATAAAAGGGCTCTGGGATATACACCGTTATAAACTGGAAGAGGAGAGCAGGTTTCTATTGGGAGACGGAGGATATTTATTTAAAATATTTTTATTGATTTCAGAGAGGGAGAGATAGAAACATCAACGATGAGAGAGAATCATTGATTGGCTGCCTCCTGCATGGCCCCCACTGGGGATCAAGCCCGAAACTAGGGCACGTGCCCTTGACTAGAATCAAACCCAGAACCCT
This sequence comes from Murina feae, assembly GCA_004026665.1. NCBI lineage: Eukaryota > Metazoa > Chordata > Mammalia > Chiroptera > Vespertilionidae > Murina > Murina feae. Next base: position 38,344 of record PVJC01005027.1, read on the forward strand.
TCAGTCCACAGGCCGATGCTCTACCCACTGAGCCAAACAGATTAATAAGAGAGTTCATAAGAGCCAGAAAGTGAGAATACAGTCGTTGGGGAAAAGCCACTTAACCTCATAGTCAGAGGACATTTTAAAAACTGAGATTTGGATAAAAAGTAGAAGCAAGATTTGGAATTTGGAAAAGAAGCTCATATTGCGCAGCAAAGGAGGACTCAAAAGGCCTTCTCAACTCAAGAGGCTAGAGAGGAGGCATCTGAGGCCAGGGAACATGTTTATGACGCAGGGTGCTGGCACGGATCACAGCTCTAAAACCTCCCGAGAGTCTGCAACCTAGGAACTTCCGGGTGCTAGGCATCTATATAGAAACACCGCGAAGAATCTACAGAGAATTGGAATGCTGGTGCGTACACAGCAAGCACACATGCTTCCCTCTGCTACTGGACTCCTCAGTCCTCTTGGATTTCTAGCCCAGGCCCAGGTTGGTGCAGCCCAAGTCCCTGAATGGCTGAGTCAGAGCCAACTTGACCCTTTTCAGCTCAACCAACATCAAGAGGTCCTTGCCCTGGCCTTATTCCAAGTGTTGTCAAGCTAACAAAGCCTGTTATTTTTTGCAGTGCATTTCTACAGCCTATCTTGATCATCAGAGGCTGACTGTGATTCTTTCTTTTTTCTTATATATTCCTTCCAAAGATTCTAATTCTCTATCTGAGACAAAGAATGTGTCTAGATAAATAAAAAATGGTTATGCATCAAAAAATTGCAAAAAAACCCCATAAGGAATAAAAAAAACAGCACAGTGTCTGTGACAGTATTACATCAATTATACTGGTTGAATGTTAAAATCTGGATAAAGTAGATTTTAGAAAGTCAGCATATTGGGAAGTCTCAGTGTAACTTGCGGAACAAATCACATCCAGCTAAAAAAGATTTGAGGAGAGTGTTTATGAAGATGAGACATGGTAGCAAAGGCGTGGGAGGCTGTAGATAGTCTAAGGTTTCTAGGACTAAAGCAGAAAAAAAAAAAGTCTTTACAAGCTATGTTAAAGGGATGGATTTTTCTAGCGGCGTTAGGAAGGAGTGACGTGGTGACTATGGCTGTGCTGTGAAAAAAGGAAGAGACCAGGTCTGGTAATAGAGACACATCAGGAGGCTGTTTCAGGAGTCCAGGCCAGAAGTAAGGGTAGTGGCAGAGGGTTGAACAAGCTGTTGGGACTCAGGGGATCCCCTGCAAGTATTTGCAATAAAGCAGAGCCCAGGTCTTAGAAGAGTGGGCTCTAAGGTTGGATCTTATGGTTGGATCATTGGAACAAATATAGAGTCCAGGTTATATAAGAACAGTTAAAAACAACTGATTTCATCTTAAAAACCAATCAATTAGGCCTCGGCTGGCATGGGTCAGTGGTTAGAGTGTTGGCCTGCGCACTGGAGGGTCACAGGTTCGATTCCCAGTCAAGGACACAACCTGGGCTGCTGGTCAGACCCCCACACGCCATTAAGGTGTGTGTGGGAGGCAACCAATTGTTGTGTCTCTGTCACATATCTCTCTCTCTCTCTCTCTCTCTCTCTCTCTCTCTTTCTCTTTCTTTCTCTCTCCCTCTCTCGTTTTCTCTCTCCCTTCCCTTCCACTCTCTAGAATCAATGGAAAAAATATCCTCACTCCTTGGGTGATGGCTAAAAAATAAATCAGTCAGTTAGGGTAATGGCTACTCTTTTGCATGAAGAATGATAAAAATGTCCTCTAAAGATCGATAATACCAGTATAAAGAATCATTTTCCATTGACTCAATAATATTGTCTTGCATTCAGCTATCATGGAGAGACAAATAATCAAAAGAAATGAGCAATTGGAGTTTCTTAAAAAATAAAAAAAAATTGGATTGAACAAGTACAAAAGTAACTCAGTGCCATCAAAACATGTACAACTGCCCTGACTGGTTTGGCTCAGTGGATAGAGCGTCCGCCTGAGGACTGCAAGATCCCAGGTTCAATTCCCGTCAAGGGCATGTACCGGTTTGGCTCAGTGGATAGAGCGTCAGCCTGGGGACTGAAGGGTCCTGGGTACAATGCCAGTCAAGGGCACATGCCTGGGTTTTGGGCTTGATCCCCAGTGGGGAAGAGGGCAGGAGGCAGCTAACCAATGATTATCTCTTATCACTGATGTTCTATTTCTTTCTCCTTCCTTCCTCTTTGAAATCAATAAAATATTTAAAAAATAAATATAAAAGGGTAGAAAAGCATGTGGCAATGATAAAAATAAAAACAGGAAAATTTTATTTGTCAGGAACTTGTTGATCTGCTGAGTATGGAAACCTCCCTGATTATCAGAGGGTGTTTTAGAGTTGAGGATGAGGAATCAACTGTCTTTGAAAAGCTCTGCCAGGGTTAATGGCTTGCTCATTCTATACCTCTTCCTGTCACATTTTCCACGACCTTATCACCAGTAGTAAATGACCTTTGTCCCTTACAATATTAAATGGCCTTTGGTTCATCAGTTATAATTCAACTCACCCTGCATGAATTGTATGGATTGCATCATTGTGATACCGCCACTTGGTCATTGCACCCAGTGGCTCTCTCCATCACAGTGAGCCCTGCACACTAGCAAATGTTTCTATTATTCCAGTAGGATTATGCACTGTATTCATGTTTACGTGTCTAATAAAGTTTATTTATTTATTTATTTTTAAAATATATTTTATTGATTTTTTTTTTTACAGAGTGGAAGGGAGAGGGATAGAGAGTTAGAAACATCGATGAGAGAGAAACATCAATGAGCTGCCTCCTGCACACCTCCTACTGGGGATGTGCCCGCAACCAAGGTACATGCCCTTGACCGGAATCGAACCTGGGGCCTTTCAGTCCGGAGGCCTACGCTCTATCTACTGAGCCAAACCGGTTAGGGCTAATAAAGATTTTTTAAATACAAAGGAAAGCTTATAAGTATCAATAAGGTATTGTTGACATATACTTAGTCCAGTGACTTTTTTCAACCTTTTTCATGTCATGGCACACACACAAAGTAATTGCTAAAATTCTTCGGTGCACACACACACACACACACACACACACACAAAAGGTATAATTTTGATTCATCCACACCAGACAGCTATGGTTGTGTTGGCTGCTGTTGTTTTTTTAATTTAACAATCTAAGGTGGGGGGGGGGTGGATTTAAATAGTCAGATATTGACTCTTTTAAAAGTTCTTGTGGCATACCAGTTGAAAATGGCTGGCTTAGCCAATGCCTGTCATCTAATTATGTGTAAATAATCTTATAAACTACATATTTTCTTTTATAATAATTCTTAACCTTTTTTTTTTCTTATTATTTCTAGGAAATTACCTTACAAAAGATGCCATTATTGCCCATAAAAACTGCCGGTCTGATGGCCAAAACATCGTGATGTTTTTTGCCCGAGTCCTGGTTGGACGTGTTACTGAAGGAAGGAGGAGTTACACAAGCCCTCCTCCACTCTATGACAGCTGTGTGGATTCAAGGTTGAATCCTTCCATTTTTGTCATCTTTCAGAAAAGTCAGATTTACCCAGAATATGTGATTGAATATTCCGAAGCAGAGAAAGCCTGCGTGGTTAGTTAGAAATGATGAGTACACCGTCATAAAGGACCCCATAGCCATTCCATCCACTTATAAAACCGGATTGCCCCAGATAAGAGTTAAACTTTTTTACATTTTCTCGCTTACTTATCAAATGCCTTAGGTCAGTGGTTCCCAACCTTTGCTGCACATGCGAATCATCTGGAAACAAAAAAATACCCCAATGTCCAGAACGCATCCCCTTCCAGCTAAATCACTGTTTCTGCTGGCGAGGGCCAGGCAGCGGTGTGTGTGGTAAACCGTGGGAACCACTGCCTCAGACGTCACTGGTAAAGAACGATTTCTAATACGTCTGTGATTGCAACAACTGCTTTCTCTCCCAACTACTCTTATAGTTTACTGTATGGCATGGTTCTCTTTCGGTTAAATTGGAAAAACTTAATTTGGGAACTTTGAGAGAAATCTTAAAAATGCCTATTGAAATAAGCACATAAGACAGTACAGCCTTGGATAATGATTGTGGAAAGTTGGGGGAAGGGAATGCTTAGGGATATGCTGGCGGGGGGAGGGGGAGGGGAGTAAAGGTGATCTAAATGCCATTACAGACACAGCTGCAGGACGGTACCATTGCAGTGAAACCCATTCGGGGCATACATTTCGTTACCTCTACGTTTATTTAGGGGTTCCCATCCAGGTCGACTCTGGAATTCATAAGAAAGAGCTGCCAAGTGTGGCTCAGAGAGCAGTACCAACTCGAGTTAAGGGCCGGTTTGAGCTCTTTATATCATTATGTCAAAGTAGACACTGTGTCCTGATCAATATGATTCCAGAGAAGGCTTTTCTCAGGTCGGACTTGCATGAGGTGTGTGTATTTTGGGGGTACTGAGGCGTAGCCACCAGAGTCACACAAGCAGGGCTGATGACTGGAGGGCTCCTATAGTCGTTCGCTATGGCAGATGAGGCTCACCAGGCATTAGGAGCAGGGCCCTTCTGTTGAAGGATGGGCCGGGCCCCCTAAGGAGACAGGACTTGTTTCCCGGTGAGCACAGAATCAAAACTAATAGGATAATGCTTCAGACAGGCTTTGCGCCTGCAAGAGGCTTTTTTTTTTTTCCTTCCTAATGTAACGAAATGTATGGAGTTGTCGTGTGACAGTCAGTTTTTAGAGCAGTTAAGCTGCCTGGACCAAGTTCCTTATTATGAGTCAGGTTTTTCCTTTCAATTTTTCTTTTCAAACATTCCATCCCAATCTCCGAATATTCCCTATAGTTCCTTCCAGCAGACATGTCACAAAAATCAATTAGCATTTGAGATTTTCTATGTCAGATTTTTCATCAGTGCACAGCATGCTACAATTCTTTGGCTTAAAGGGTCCACCAGTAACAAATGTTCGGAGGACTTTTCAGCGTAAGATTATTTCCTGGGAGGCTTGCCACAGATACTCTTGTTTACTTATTCCTTTTTCATGGTAGTTTCCGTTTTGGAGTTTTCATTTCCTGATCTTGACCTTCATGTGGCAGAGATCCAAGTTAAACAACCCTATCCGACCGCCCACTAGACATCTCCAGTGGGATATTTTCACAGGCATCTCTACTTACCATATACACAACGGGATTCTGGCTCTCCTCCTCTAAGTGAACCGGTTCCTCTCCAGGGTTCTGTATGTAAGCACGTGGCATCACCATCCCCACATCTGCTCAAACAGCAGCCCACGGGTTATCCTGGACCCCCTCCCTCTACTTTCCCCTGAGCGTCTAAGCTGTTCTCAAGTCCTGTTCTCCCTCTTAAATACCTTGGCCTCCCTCTACATTGTTCTTTATTTGGCAGCAAGAATGGCCATGTTTTAAATTTTTTTACTTAATAATAATCACCTTTCAAAACATAAATCTGATCATGCCTTTAGAATAAAGTTCAAAGTCATTATCATGGCCCCACTTGATCTCTCCCTTCCCTACCCTCCATCACTGATTTTCTCCCACACAGGCCGCTCTGGCTGTCCTCCAGTCCTCTGGGATTTGTTCACATAGCTCACTGGTCCTCAGAAGCATCCCTGCCTTCTTTTTAAATGGCAAGTACTTTGTCACGTCCACATTATTATCCTCAAAATGCAATTTAGTGGTAACATACTCTACCTAGATACAATTTTAGAAATAAATTTAAAATTAAGTAATGTTAATATAAAAGGGAAGTTAAAAGTACATAGCTTGGGAAGGACTCTACTAGAAGAACTAATTAAGTACTCAGATGTTTACATCTACTTAGAATGAATAGTTTGACTTTAAGAGAAGGTAGGAGATTAGAAGTTATTTTGTACAAAGCTGTGTATGGGAAAATGAAACCGCAGGGATGCAAGTGGACATTAGGATAAAAACTAGTGATACAATAACTTACCTGCATATGCTGATACTTATTTCTACAAGAACACCTTAATTGAAATAAATATGCTATGCAAGAAAATCTACAGATTGTCGAAATGGAGAAAATGAGGACATATATTTTTGCAGATGAGCTGTAGGTCATACATGAATGTCTAGTAAGACATCCAAAATTCCTATAGGGTGCAGAATAACTTCTTACTGTGAGGAACTGTCAAATGTATTGCAAAATGTTCAGCATACTTGGCTGTCACATACTAAATGCCAGTGGCACCCCACGCCCACCCCATTATGGTTACAACCACAAACCCTATCAGATAGAGTCACCTTTTTGAGAGCAGATATTTTGTAACATTCCCTTCACTGTCCTGAGATGTTTCATAGATACTGCAATCAACCTACACATATGCATTTCTTGAAAAAATGAATTTACTGCCCTAACTCTATTATAATGGAGAAACAGGAGGAAAGAAATTTATAATAAAAATAAACTGGCCCTAGCCAGTGGATAGCGCATCAGCCTGCAGACTAAAGGGTCCCGGGCTCAGTGCTGTTCAAGGGCACATGCCTGGGTTGTGGGCTCGATCCCCGTTAAGGGGCATGCAGGAGGCAGGCGATTAATGATTCTCTCTCGTCATTGATGTTTCTATCTCCCTCTTCCTCTCTGAATTTCACTATGTAAATGCTCCGGCATGACTACGCTATACAGCATCATGAAGTAGATATTTATTCCTACTTAAAGTGAATAACTTTGGATTTAAAGGTCCATCAGAGCTTTCTTCCTATGAAGAAGTATAGGGAAATGAAAGATAAGAGGTATGGGTGACACTAGAATGAAGACCAGTATTAGGGTAAGTGATAACAGACCATATACCTTATCTGTATGGTAAGGGAAAGGGCAAAATTACCTTACTTTAACTAAGGATAATAGGACAAGGCAAATTACAGATTGTCTAAGAGGAAAACATTTATATTCTCTCAGGTGACCTGTAGGTCCTACATAAACGTCCAGCGGACATTAGAAAGTCGTATAGATAGCGAATAATTCTTCGTTTTGTGGGGCTAACCCACATACTGCAGGACACCTGTTATCCCTGGCTGCATCCACTGAGTGCCAATAATAATTCCCAGTTATTATGAAACCAGAACCCATCAATTTCTAAAATATCACTGGTGAGAACCACTGACTCAGTTGACATCTAGCATCTCGAGATGAGCGTGTTTCCCTCCATAAGGAGTCCTGTGGATTAGCTTGGATGCTCGCCTCCCAGATCGCGTTTTTGAAATACTTTGTGCCTTGCTTTGTTAATTTTTAGCGTCTATTCAACTCGAGGCTCTCTGCTTTCTGCATTAGAATGTAAGCTCCTTGAGGGCCGAGCCAACTTGCCTTGTTTACTGCGCTACACCCCGTAACTAGCTGACCGCAGACCTTGGTAAAATAAATTGGCTGTAAGCTCAAGTATTTGTATTTCAGTCGTTGAATTGTATTTCCTTCTTCAAGCCCAAATTGAGACTAATAAAAAGTAAATGCACCTTTTGCTGTGCTGTCTTCCTTTGCTTTATGTCTAGGTATCTCCACAAGACGGTCAACTGCAGACACCAATTGACTCAATGAGGGATAGAGAACGTGTGTTATCCCTTCCAGCTTTGTCATTCCAGGACTCGATGACAAGGGGCCTTCAGCACGTGGCTGGGGAAGGCAGGGTGGTGCTGGTAGCGAAGTCCACAGCCTGTGAGCACATCTTTTGTTGAGCATAGAGCGAGGGAGAGGCTGGAAGCTGCTAAGACACCTTTCTTCCCAGAGTCAGGGGTAGGACCAGGGCCAGGCTGAGGCACAAAAGTTAAAAATGTAAATGGTCTTCAGAATTTTCCTTTGAAAGCCCTTCTCATTCTTTCATCACAAATAATGGCTGGAGAGAGAGGAAAGTGCCTAAGTGGCATTGTAGATTTGACTAAAGGGAAGGCAGAATTGCCATTTGATTTGGCCCTCAATGTGAACAGCAACCTATTGCTTATCGGAGCACGGAAATGCCACCAGACCACGCGTGAGCAGATGTTTGAGTTTTTCCAATTAGTCATTTGTCCTATTGGTTTATTTTCTTCGGCATAGCAGGCTCTCAAGTTTGCAGACATGTTTAATGTTGCTATTCCCCAGGTTTATCCTGTGCTTTTCACTCTTCATTTTTGCTGAGTGATCTTATCAACTCACAGCTTCAGATGCCTTGATGTCACTCACCTGTATTCCCCTCCATCTTTCTTCAGTTCTTGATCTGAATATACAACAGCCTACTGAGCATTGATCTTGGATTGTCCATTGCAAACTAAATACAAAAATTGAGATTACAGTCACTTAAATCCTGTTTCTCTTCCATTACGCCTTGTCTTGTTTTTCTAGAAATCCATTCTTAACTGCTGCCAGGGCTATTTCTAAAACACCTATCCTGCAGCTTGGCAGGCACTGTTTTAAGTTTAGGGATACAGCAAATGAAATTCCTGCTTTCACACACTTGAATTCTACAAGTGCATAAATAAGCAAGATGAAAAATCAGGGGTAGTTTTCCTGTGAAGGAAGTGGGAGAGAGTGATAGAAACACCAATGATGAGAGAGAAACATTGATTAGCTGCCTCCTGCATACCCACACTGGGGACTGAGCCTGCAACCCAGGCATGTGCCCGGGAATCGAACTATGACCTCGTTCATCGGTTGATACTCAACCACCAACCCACACTGGTTGGGCTGGGGAGCTACTTCAGATTGGGAGGTCAGGAAAGGTCTTGCTGAAGAGAAGACTAGAACTGAGTTGAATGACAAAAAGCTCAGAGTTGAATGACAAAAAGGAGATCTCTAGATGAGGGAAGCATTCTAGGCAAGGGGTCATGTCACCTCCCTCTCGCCCACCAACGAATTCCGGAAGTGGTTTCCCAAAGTCTTTAGTATATAAATCCAAACTTCGTAGCATGGAGAGCAGATCTTCCGGCATCTGGCCACTTGGCCTTGCTCTAGTTTCTTTACATGACGTTAACTCATTCAGTCTCAGAACCACCCTGTAAAATAGCAATGAGGCTAGTTGAATTCCCGGGTTATGTCGTATTCACCTTTGTACTAGGTCACTGCATTAGCCGTTGGCTCAATAAATGTTCATTAAATGAGCATGGTGTTGGCAAAAATGACGGTTGCTTAGTAAATGCACAGGTCTAGACCCATGCTGTCCACAGAACTGTCAAGTGAGCTGCGTAGGTAATTTACAGTTTTCTCATAGCTACATCAGAGAAGTGAAGAAGCTGATGAGCCCAGCCACTGGTTGAGCATCGACTCATGAACTAAGAGGTCACTGGTTTGATTCCTGGTCAGGGCACATGCCTGGGCTATGGGCTTGATCAGCGGGGGAGTGTGTAGGAGGCAGCCTATCAATGACGTTTCTTTCATGATGTTTCTATCTCTCTCACTTCCTCTCTCTTTACAGATCAATAAAAACATTTTTAAAAAAGCAGATGAAATTGTAATAACATTTTATTTAAATATCAATATGCCAGGACCGGTTTGGCTCGGTGGATGGAGTGTCGGCCTGCAGAGTCAAGGGTCCTGGGTTCGATTCCGGTCAGGGGCATGTATCTTGGTTGTGGGCACATCCCTAGTGGGGGGTGTGCAGGAGGCGACTGATCGATGTTTCTCTCTCATTGATGTTTCTGGCTCTCTGTCCCTCTCTCTTCCTCTCTGTGAAAGATCAATAAAATATATATTTAAAAAAATAAATATCAATATAACACGATTAACATAAAGTTATCAGTGAGATATTTTGCATTTTCATTCTAAGCCTTTGAATTCCAGTGTGTGTGTGTCACACACCACGTCTCCATTTAGCCTGGCCACATGCTCTACAGGCGCTTGCGGCTGGCTGGTGCTGCCTCCTCACTGACTATGGCTACCTGCACCTTCTGCCACATGACAGAACATGAGAGGGACAGAAGTTAGCCTGTCAACAGCTATGGGCCAGCTCTGACAAACGACTGCTCACGTTCCTGTATACCTGTTGGAATTTAGGATTAATTTCTAGTTGTCTATTTCTCCGATTATCCCAAAGGGACAATCGTCCGATGCTGAAGAACCTGGAGACGCTGCTTATTTGCACATGAACTTCCAATCTGCCCAGTTAATCCACAGGAACAGACACTTAAAAAAATCAATCACGAAAGCTTATTCAGTGTACAACAGGCTCCAAGACAACACTTTATTCTAGCTATAGGTGGCAAGGGATGTTATGACAGAGAATCCAGATGTTAAAACAGGAATGGAATGAAGGATCATCATTGCCCCAGGCACAAGGAACAGCTACTTGTTGCCAGATTTCTTAATTCCACCTGTGGCCAGGGGGCCCTTCACTGCCTTAGTTCCTTGTTTCGTCTGCTCCCCTGTTTGCTTCTGCTTGAATGCCTTTTCTTTGTAGATTTCCTTGGGTTGCTTCTGGCCACCATGGCAGCTGGATATGGGCCTACCATTCCTTCCCTAGGAGTAGACACTTTTTCCTTGCAATTAGCCTGTTTCACCTTCTGCCATCCTGCTATCTATAGCTAATGTAAATGTTTTCAGAACAGTTTACACCCCACCCCCCACCCAATCCTCCTATATAATAAAAGGGTAATATGCAAATTGACCTTAACAGTAGAACCACTGGCAATGACTGGTCACTGTGACACACACTGACCACCAGGGGGCAGACGCTCAATGCAGGAGCTGCTCCTGGTGGTCAGTGAACTCCCACAGGGGAAGCTCTGCTCAGCCACAAGCCAGGCTGCCAGCTGCCAGTACAGCAGTGGTGGTGGGAGCCTCTCCTGCCTCCTCAGCAGAGCTAAGGATGTCCTACTGCAGCTTAGGCATGCTCCCTGCTGGCAAGAGGACATCCCCCGAGGGCTCCTGGGCTGCCAGAGGGATGTCTGACTGCTATCTTAGGCCCCATCGCCCGGGGAGTGGGCCCAAGCCAGCAAGTGGATATCCCCCGAGAGTTCTCAGAGTGGGAGAGATCACAGGCCCCCTTCCCTTCCCCAGTGCACAAATTTTTGTGCGCCAGGCCTCTAGTTTGTGTATAAAAAGGCAAGTCCTGGCCAGGTTGCTCATTTGGTCAGAGCATCTGGCCCATAGGCCGAGTTGCAGGTTGGCTCCCTGGTAAGGGCACATGCAAGAATCAACCAAGGAGCCCAGCCCATGCACAGGGTGGTTGAGTGGGATATGAACCAAGAGGTTGCCCATGAATTCCAGTCAGTGCACTTGCCTGGGTTGCAGGTTCCACGCCCAGTACAGGGTGCAGGAGGCAGCCTACCTATGATTCTCTCATCATTGATGTTTCTGTCTCTCCCTCTCCTTTCCTCTTCTCTGGAATCAATAATAATAAAAAAAAGAACCAATCAATGAATGCATAAATAAGGGGAACAACAAATCTAGATTTCCCTCTACCCCTTCCTCTCTCAAAAAAGAAAACAATAAGAAAAAAAAATGAATCAAAACAAAACAAAAAACATTTGCAAAACTCCAGTAGGACGGACATGTTGCCTTTCCTACCTAGCATGCTAGCTGGTGGTTTAGACGCTATGCCCAAAGTCTGGCCTTATTTTATTTATTTTATCAATTGATCTATTTATTTATTTTGCTAATAAACCCTTTCTTTTAAACACTTCAGCAGTGGAAGTTAAAGTTTTTTGCAGCCCTTTCCAGTCCCTCACATTCACTCATCTGTTTGCGAGAACATCCACCCGAGCTCAGGCTCAGGCAGGGACTTGCCTTGACGCGTGCGTGGCACAGAGCAGGCGCTCAGTCCAGTACTGGCCCTGCCCGGCCCGCCTCCAGGGGGGCCCCATCCCGGACCCCCGCCCCCCGCCCCCCGCCCTTCCCAGACGGTCCTGGGACGCTGGTTTGAAACCGCGGACGTGACTGGGAGGAGCCTGGCCGCCTCGGATTTCCGCGCTGCGCGGCGCAGGGAGCCGGGCGGCCATGGCGGAGCCCACCGTGTGCTCATTCCTCACCAAGGTGCTGTGCGCCCACGGCGGCCGCATGTTCCTGCAGGACCTGCGCGCCCACGTGGAGCTCTCGGAGGCCCGGCTGGCCGACGTGCTGCGCCAGGCCGGGCCCGAGCGCTTCCTGCTGCAGGAGGTGGCGGTGCGGGAGGGCCCCTGGGACCCCGAGGCCGAGGTGGCGGCGGGCGCGGGCGGCGCGGGCGGCGGCCCCTCGGCCTGCAGGGTGGTGGCCGTGTCCTCCGCGCGCCTCTGCGCCCGCTACCAGCGCGGCGAGTGCCAGGCCTGCGACCAGCTGCACTTCTGCCGCCGCCACATGCAGGGCAAGTGCCCGAACCGCGACTGCTGGTGAGCGCGCGGGGCCGGGGCGCGGCGCCTCCCGGACGCAGGAGGCGGGACCCGCACGAGATGAAAAAGGGGGTCTTGTGCGCGGGGGTCGCGACCCCCTGGGAAGGGCGGAGGGAAGCCTCGGCGCGGAGGGAGGCGGAGCGCAGGGCATTTGGGTTTCTTGGCCGCTCCTCGGCCCTGATCGCCGGTCCTCCGTGCCGCGCCGGGTAAGTCAGGATCGGGACTTGGGAGTTTCCTGCGATGCTCCTTTTGGGGGAGCGTTTGCGAACCCCATCAGAGCCTTGGACCCTTTATGCAGACATCGCCTCCTCCTACACAAAGCTTTATGGAAGCTCATCTCTCCTCCCTGGGTTTAGGAAGATCAGGGAACCGAGGGGTGGAGCATTTCGGAGAGGCCTCCTGAATCTGCCTTCCTTTACTCAAGCTCCCCAAAGTGGGGGTGGGGGGCAGGCTTTCCTTTTAACGTTGGTGGCTTGTGGGTGTGGGCAGCTGTTTGGGGTGGAGAAGACACGTGCCCTCACCTGCAGAACAGGTGGGCACCCATCTGTCAGGGCAAGTGACTGGGAGTGGGGGCTACCCTTGGCTTTAAATATCCTCATTTAGAATGAGGATGACCCTGGGAGGGGAGTTGCCTCAACCCGCTTTCTTGTTACCAGAGCTTGTTAGGCTGCAGGACCTGGTGTTCCTGTTTATTAACTTCACGTGCAAGTTGAAAGGGACCCCAGGCGAAGAATGAGACAAACTGGCCTCTTCCCCGAGGCCTCTGATCCAGAGCCTTGTGTTCTAGGTCTACCTGTACCCTTTCCCATGATATCCACACACCTGTCAACATCCAAGTCCTGAAAAGCCATGGGCTTTTTGGCCTCAATGAGGCCCAGCTTCGGATTCTGCTTTTACAGAACGACCCCTGCCTTTTACCGGAGGTGAGTCACCAAGAAGTCGCCCTCATCGTCTGCCCAGTGGAAAAATTCAGGGGAGAGCATGGCAGCCTGAGGTGTATGGGGGTGGGGCGGTGACCTTTCTGGAGTCTTTGATTTTACTGGACTTTGATACTCAGGGACTGATGGACCCCTGTGGTATAGAAATAATTAAAAGGCTACTGGTTTTTCGAGTGTTTACTAGATGCTAAGCAGTTTATATACTTTATTTCATTAATAACTTGCCCCCATTTTACAAGTGAGGAAACTGAGTCTCAGATAGATTAATTTGCCTTAGGTCACATGATAAATGGCAGATTTGAATTTAGGTCTGTCTATGAAGCCGGTGAATTGCCTGTTTATGCATATATATATATATATATATATATATATATATATATGGAGGCATTTGTCTTTTCCTGTTAATTTATATGATGTCTTTAATGATAATTCATTTTCTGGTCATATTTGTTACAAGTATTTACCCCCATTTACTTTTTTGGTGGTCTTAGATGTAAATTTTAATTGCTTCAAAGCAACATGACTCAGTTTTACACTTAAAGGTACCCATTATAACTGCTGTAATGGTGAAGTTAGTATATTTGTAACCGTTTAGCTAGACACAAATACTTTTTAAAAATAAAATAGTTGGATTCCTAGCCAGTTAGCTCAGTTGATTGGAGCATTGTCCTGATGCACCAAGTTTATGGGTTCGATCCCCCATCAGGGCACATACAGGAGTCAACCAATGAGTGCATAAATGGATGGAACAGCAGGTCAATGTTTCTCTCAAATCAATATATAAATTAAAATCCCTGGTCTGTTTATTCTGTGATTAACGCGTCATTCCATGGACCAAAGGGTCTTGGGTTCAGTTCCCAGTCAAGGGCATGTGCCTCACTCAGTTGCAGGTTTGAGCCCTGGTCCTGGTTGGGCTCATGCGGGGAGGCAACCAGTGGATGGTCTCTCACATTGATGTTTCTCTCGCTCTCTCGCCCCCTTCTCCTGCCCTTTCACTCTCTCTCTCTAAAGATCAATGAAAAAAATATCTTCGAGTGAGGATTAAAAAAATATATATATATTAAAAAAATAGTTGGAACCCCCAAAATAAAATTTTATAAGAGACCACCCATTAAAAGTTGAGTTTTCTAGTCTGGCCCAGTGATTCTATTACAGACACTCCCAAGTTGCCAGAAGAGGGGTGAGAAGAAGGGAGGATGTTGGGATGGAGAGGGTAGTTCATGATTGTGGTCCCATTTTAACTCTAAGGGATGGCAGGGTCTAGAAGGGAAGAAGGCCCAGAACTGGAACTTATGGTTCAGATGGCAGGGGCTGCCCTCAGGGCAGCAGCTTGCACCCGTAGGCAGCACTGGAGTCGGTCCGAGAAGCCAGGAGGTTTCTTCTTGGCGCCCACCTCCTTTCATCAGATGTTGAAGCCAGGTTTGGTATGTCATACGTCAGGTACATTCCAGATACGTAGCCAGGGGGGACACAATGCCTGACCATCTTTTTTGTGTGTGAGCATAAGATCGATTAGTGTTTGTAGAGGTGACAGCCTGACCCATCCTTATGAAGGTCCTCACCAGGAGGGTCTTGGTTTGCCTGGGACAGGCCAAGTTTACCTCCGTTGCCCTAATGTAATCATTAATAGTGCTTCCTAACAAATGCCCTTGTCTGGCTGACAAATGATCTGTTCACACTGCCTGTCTAGGTTGGTTTCCTCACACAGAGGGATTTAGGTGTGTGTGATTTCTTGAAGTAGGGCTCCTTGCAAAAACTCGGTAAAATAAAATAAGAGGGAAGCAGGTTACAGGGAGGACAAGCTACAAGCAAGGCAAAGTCAGGCCTTGACTTGATTCATGGCGGGGCTCGAGCTGCAATTACACTAAAGGATGGAGGCAAAGAGCCAGCCTTTAGTACCTGCTTAGAATTCGCTCATTGGCTGCAGACTTTGTGAATGTAAGGTAGGTCCCCAGAAGGTCAAAGTCAGAGAGAGGCAGCTGTGTGTTAGTAACAGCTGCGGAGATCTGGGAGGGAGTACTGTAACTACCCGTCCGCCTTCCAGCCAATGATTTTATCAAAAGTGCATTTTTAAAAAATTTTTTATTTTTAGTCCTCACTCAAGGGTGTTTTTTCCAATGATTTTTCAGAGAGAGTGGAGGAGAGAGGGAAAGACAGAAACATCGACATGAGCGAAACACATCGATTGGTTGCCTCCTACACGTGCCCTGACCAGGGTCTGGGGCAGGGAGAAGCCTACAACCAAGGTACATGTCCTTGACTTAAATGGAAACTGGGACCCTTTGGTCCACAGGCCCGTACTCTGTCCAGGACTGAGCCAAATCGGCTAGGGCCCACCCAACGATTTTAACAGCCATTGGTGACCAGAAGTTGGAGAAATCGTCATTTGTTGGCTTAAAAGATAACAGTGTAAACCAATGCTTTCAATGTGGCCTCATTTCTCTCCCAGGTGTGTTTGTGCTACAACAAAGGTGAAGCCCTGTATGGCTACTGCATCCTCAAGGACAAATGCAACAAGTTTCATGTGTGCAAGTCCTTTGTCAGGGGAGAGTGCAGGCTGCAGAAATGCAAACGGTCCCACCAACTCATTCACGCGGCATCCCTGAAGCTGCTGGAGGACCAGGGCCTGAATGTTTCCAGTGTCGTTAATTTCCAGATCATCTCTACCTACAGGCACGAGAAGCTGCACAAGATGCTTGAAAATAAAGGTGAGGATGTCAGGTAGACAAGACTGCATCACTGATGTAGTTTTTTTTAACAATACACACAATATTTTTATTGATTTTAGAGAGGAAGAGAGAGGGAGAGAGAAACATCAATGATGAGAAGATCATCGGTCAGCTGCCTTTTGCATGCGCCACATGGGAATTGAGCCTGCAACCTGGGCATGTGCCCTGATTGAGAATTGAAACAGTGACCTCCTGGTTCGTAGGTTGATGCTCAACCACTGAGCCACGCTGGCCAGGCCTCACTGATGTAGTTTTGATCTGACAGTGAGTCCGAGCAGAGAGCCCTTTAAGTGTTTAGAGCTCTATCCTAGGGGAAGTTGAGGACAGTCAGTGTTTTATGATACAGAACTGTGATTGTAACCAAAGAAGAGAAGGGATGGAGTTGTTTTCAGGGCTGCCAGCTGATGGCACCCGCCCAGTGTGTGAACAGTGTAGCTCCTTGGTAAGTTGGGGGTCAGGAAGTGGATAGACCAGTCTTAACAGCTTCATTAGGAAAAGAGAGGAGGGAGATGGGCCAGTGACTAGAAAGGTAAGGATAATGTAGGGATGGTTATCTTTTATTAAATTGAATTAAAGTTTTTTGTGTTTTAATTGTTAGGAAATTTTAAGCACATTACTGAAAAATTTGGATCACAGAATAAAGATAACAATTGCAAAAGACCACTCATTCAAATGCACAGTAGTTGTTACTATTTAGTTTTGTTACGATACAAAGACCAGTCCAGTGGTAGTCAGAGTATGTTTTGGTTTAGCATCTTAAACTGTCACTCTACACATCATAACCATCTTCCCATCTTGCCGCTTCGTCTGTCACTTTTTAAGGTCTACAGAGTATGACTTGGTGTTCTTTTCATTGGAATGCTTTCAGGTTATTCTGTCAGACTTGCCTGAAGCTGAAAACCAGTTTCACTGGGTGGTAGACTCAGGAGAATGGTTGATGGGAAAACCATATAATCAAATCAGAGTCTCTAAGCTTTTACTATGGACTTTTCTTATCTTGGGATGATAGTGCCGACTTCCTAGGTGGGTGGTGAGAAGGTGGGGAGGGCTTTCATGTACCAGTGTTGGAGGCTACCTGAGGACCCTGAATGGTGGCAGGGACCTTCTACTCTATATTATGTATAGGGTCTGTTGTATTGTGGCTCTCCGCTAACCCTAACTATGAAATAGTTTCTTTCTGGTTGCTCTGTGTGTGTTTAATATTATATATATATTTAAATATACTTTTATTGATTTCAGAGAGGAATGGAGAAAGAGAGAGAAACATCAGTGATGAGAGAGAATCATTGATCAGCTGCCTCCTGCACACCCCATACAGAGGACTGAGCCCGCAACCTGGGCATGTGCCCTTCACTGGAATTGAACCTGGGACCCTTCAGTCTGCAGGCCAATGTTCTTTCCACTGAGCCAAACTGGCTAGGGCTAATGTATTTTAAATCCAGAAGTCACAAACTCTCCAGATACAGACTTTTTTCTGAGATCTGATTTGCTGGACTAATGCTCCGTATATAAAATGAAATTTAGAAATGGTAGAAGGAGTGTCTTAGGAAACTTCATCTCTTCTTCTTTTTAGGTAATTCAGCTTCTGTTGAGCACTCACAGGGCCTTGAGAAGCAAGGAAGACCGGTTCCTGGGGCTGGTGAAGCCCGTCCCCTGGCTTCTGCCCCTGCCCAGTCGGCCAAGAAGCCATGTGCAGGTAAACCGTGAAGGATGTCGCTGAAACAAGAAGAAGCTCGTCCAATTGGAAGGTCTGAAAACAAAGCTTTGAGCTTTGAGCTTTGATTGGTAGCTATTCATTCACTTAATTATTTCTTTAAAATGCCTACCTCACAGGGTGTCGTGAGAATGAAAGAAGGAAAAGGAGACATTGTCAGATTTGGAGGGTAAGGTTGGGGATGAAGTTGGACCTTGAGCAGGCAAAGAGAGGGTAAACCCGAGTGCAGATGGGATCAGTGCTGGGCAAGCCCTGGATTGGCAGCTTCTGCTTGCAGTTCCTGAGACCTTTCCCTGGTTGGCTAGCAGAGCTCGTACACAGGCAGGTTTCGCTGACTTGCTGTGTGACCCAGCCACACGTTTGTCTGTATGTCCATATATGCAGTTTGTGTACATCAACTTCACAAGCATCTTCTCATTATTCCCATTTCTCATGCATCATCATTTTTATGCACAGATGCATTAGTATATCATAGTTTTCTTCACTGTTTCTCTTATTCTGGGAATTTTAGATTCTAACAAATTTGGAATGTCACCCTTAAAATCCACACAATATTGAATTTTTACAGTTAGTCTTTTGCTTAGCTTATAGTTGCGAAATGATACTGTCTTTTGATTTGCATGTCTTTAAGTTTATGTGCAAGTGAATATTTTTATGTGTCTGCTTTCTGTAGGTCTTTATTTTGTGCATTTTGTACGTGCCCTTTAATTACAGGGGCCTGTAATTACCTCCTTTGTGCCAATGTGGGATGGCCTTCAGTTAGGCTCCTTAATTTTTACGAAAGGCTGTCAGCCATACGGTGCTCATATAATATTCATCTCTTGCGGTTGCATCCTCGGGCAACACAGAAAGTATATAACGTTTGGGTGCTCGCCAGAGATTCCTACCTCACTGCTACTCTGCTCTTAGGAAACCTTGTCCAAAGCCCAATTGCTGTGGTTGGAAGGATGTGTAGTTCATCCATTGTATTCATTCTTTTATGGATCAGGATGGGCCATCAGAGATCTATATGTACCTCACCCACTTCATGCTCATGTCCCCCTCCCTCTCCTCTCTTCCCCCACCCAGATGTCTTCATCCAGTGATGCTTAGATGTTTGGCTCTTTGTTTCCATCAAAGGGTACCACAGAGAAGCACTTTATGGAACCCTTCCCTGTGTTTGCTGTCGTAATAACCCAAATGTCTGCGTGCAGTGTTTTTAGAAATACTTAACCGTCCTGCAATAGCATGACATTTGAGAAATAGAGGCAAGGTAGTGAGTTTTTCATAAAGCTAACTTTTTTTAATTTAGAAATATTTTTGTCGTGAAATTCTGTCTTTTGCACTGGGGGTTGTATTAAAAAAAATGTCCTTGTAAAGGGAGAAATTGCTGTTTTCTCCTAATGGACAGTAAAAGTCATGCAACTTTTGTTAATCTTTTCAGTTTGGTTGTCAACAATGGTGTTTCTGAAAGCCCTCACAGTTTGCATATCTTGTTTCTTCTTCCTAGTTCTGATTTCTCCTGGTGCTAATTTTTAAAAAAATACTTTTATATTTTATTATTTACATGATATCATTGTACTTCATATACTTTTTTGTAAGCCATCTTCAGTCCTTATGGAAACAGTGTAGTATATAAATGCATATCCTTTACATTAAGGGACTTGGTAGACTTTTATATTATTGTGTTTCTTTCATATATCATATAATTATGTGCTTATATATGAAGTTATTGACCCTTTGTAATCTTTGTTGCAATATTTTATTCAATTCTATAATACTTCATTTTAATTTTAGTTCTTTGGTATTCATTCTGTAGAAATACTTTATGTAATCGTCCCTGACGATCAGCTGTTAGAGAGTTAGACTCAGATAAGTTTTCTTTAGCAATTTATTGGGCCTTATGAGCTGAAGCTATACATCTCTAGGCTCCACAAATTCAACATATCCTACATTGAAAGGTTACGTTTTCTCCAAGCTGTTCTCCCCCCTCCCTCCCTTTTTTTTTTAATTTTGGAGTTTTCACCATCTAATGACTTAAGCCCCAAACCTGCAAAGTGCCCTAATACTCTTCTCTCTCCCTGTTCCCAGTGTCAAATTGGTTACCTAATGTTGGAGATTTATTTCCCCTCAAAAATCTCACAAATTTTTATCCTTCTCTGAGCCTTTCTTCACATGCCCTACACACTGCCTTGTTTAAAACCCCTATCACCTCTTACAGAACTCAGTGCTTTTCAAGTCATGTTTTGTGGGAGGTGCTAGGTTACTCTCCTTCAGTGGTGGTTGCCCCGTTTTAATTGTTAATGTAATAGACTTTTGTGGAGTTCATTGATCTCCTTACCACCCTTCTCTCCCTCTGCCTTCCCTTCTGCTGCCTGGTTCATCTCTTGAAATCCAGTCCTAGTCATACTGCCTTTTCCTGCCATTACCTTTATTGGTCCCCGTCACGTAGGGTACGAGTCATAAACTCAGACAGCTACAGGGACCAGAAAGGTGAGTTAATGGATGGAATGAGCTGGATGTAAGAGGAAGGGGGTAAAGAGGAAGTGCTGTGGCAAATTGTCCCGTTGAAAAGAGGCCACTGCCTCTCGTTTTCATGTGGGAACTTGGTCCAGTTTGTCAGATTGTCCATTTTGACAAAATAAACCAGAAAACCAGATTTTCTGATCTTTAAATAATTAAGATTTTAAAATGCAGGCCAATATTGTGTGTACTGACCTGCTCGTGGTTTTTAGAATGGGCCCTTTGATTGTGTGACTCGGCTTTTGTAAGTTGCCACCCTTCTTCCCTTCACCTGCCTTAAACCCTGGTAAAAGTAGATCCTTTAAATGCCAGGTTAACCTTTCCTGACCGACCCCAAGAGAGTTCTCAGCTCTCTAGCATAGCACTTCCTTCCTCGTATTGCAGTGCCTTGTGCTTTATTCCCTAGCTTTGAGCAAAAACATTATTTATTCTTCCTGGCATTGCTAACACTTGGTAGTTAGATATTTTTGCCATATAATGAGTTAAACTCTGCATTTGAATCAATTGAATCAGCATCATATTGGTCTTCATTGTCCTTTTTTCTTCCCACATCCATATTTTTAATTTGCAAAAAATCTTTTTCTCCCTAAGGATTGTGTTACATAAAGTGTAAACATCTTTTTAATGTCTCAGTTTGAATTGTCTCCATCTAAAATGAACACTTTAAGAAAATATTTGTTTTTTAGTGAATTGCCTTTGTTCTAACAGCGTTTTTTTTCTAAAATCATAGCTGCAAAAATATTTGTCTTATGTATCGATTTTGTGTTAAATAAAATTGTGATAAAAAGATATTTTTTGATATTCATTAAATATTAAGTTAATTGTTAGTTTTAAACAAATATTATCTACTTAAAGGAAATAACAACTATTGTTTGTTAGAAAGGAATTGGTATCTTTTAATATAATCATATATTTTTATCATTTAAGCCACCCCATATTATATTAATGGTTTTCACTATATTAAAACATCCTTAAAGTCTGAGTAAACTCTACTTGATTATGGCATTATATTCTTTTGATGTATTTCCCCCCTAATTAGTAACTTTTATTTTAAGTGTGTACATCTATACATTTATAAATAAAATTCATTTGTATTTTATATGTATATATAGTAATTTTTGGTTTTTATTGCTATATACTCAAAGTATAATTTTTTTCTGAGTGCTGTTTTGAGTTTTTGTAAACTGATTTGTAATGTCATTAATTTTAATTTTTTCCCAGTTCTTTTGAGAAATAATGGACACATAACATGTGGAAGTTTAAGGTGTACAAGGCTATGATTGATGCATGTATACGTGCAAAATGATCCCTACAATGAGGTTAGTTAGCACATTTATCACCTCACATTCGTTATTATGTTAACAATAATGTATTATTGTATTACTGAGTTACTCTCTCTATTATCATTTAGGAATACTTTTCCAAAAGATTTTTTTTTTTTGGAAAATATAATAATATGTCATTATGGAAATTTTGGAGAACACAGGAATGTATTAAGAAGTAAGTAATAGTCACCCATAATACTACTTTGTAGAAACAATCACTGTTAGTATTTTAAGATACCTTTTTCAGTCATTTTTTTTAATGTTCTTAAATATTGAGAGTATACCATATGTACAATTTCATATTAGGCTGTTTTGGATTGATATTACCTTCTAAACATTTTCCTATAGAATTGAAAGCACTCATAATTATATGTGATGGTTTGGTTATGTTTTTTATATATCATTTATTTAATCATAGTCCTGTTGTCAGATATTTATTGTTCGCTACATCCTGGTACATAAATCTTTGCTCTTCTGATCATTTTCTTAGAAGTGACTATGCTGTTCCAGAGATGGGAATATTTTAGTCAAAAAAGCATTTCAAAATTGTCTGCCAGAGTGGCTGGACCATTTGCACTCTCAGCAGCGTGGGGCTTGTCACTCTTCAACAGCATGTGTTGTAGGTCCTTCCATCCTGACGGAGGAGACAGGATACCTTTTGTTTCTAATGAGTTCTGCTGAACAGATAATTTAGAAAAATACATTGGTCCTAATTGATACTTAATTACATGCTAAAGGCTATATTTTAATCTATTACGCAATAACATGATTATGTTCTGTGCAATTTCTTTTTTTTTCCTTTTTTTTTTTAATCTTTATTATTCAGATTATTACAGTTGTTCCTCTTTTTTCCCCCATAGCTCCCCTCCTCCCATTTCCCACCCCAACTTCTGTCCTTGCCCCCCCATTGTTCTCATCCATAGGTGTACAATTATTGTCCAGTCTCTTCACACACCCCCAACACCCTTAACCCCCCAAAATTGTCCGTCCACTCCATTCTATGCCTCTGATTCTATTCTATTCACCAGTTTATTCTGTTCATCAGATTTTTTATTCACTTGATTCTTAGATTCACTCGTTGATATATATTTGTTGTTCATAATTTTTACTT